>MU684954.1:11313-43924 GCA_026770625.1 Nicotiana glauca | reverse complement strand
TGTGTGAAAAAAATGTATATGTTATTTAAAACTAACATTCTTTCTGAAAAGTAGGAACAAGATAATGAAGAGATTGGGCTGATAAGAAATTCAAATGATGAAACCATGGTCCAGCCTGAAGAGGCATCACATGAAGGAACAGGTGATGTAACAGGTCCTTCCACCCATGGCAACATGACAGAGGGAACTGACTAGAGAGGAACTGATCCTCAAACCTCGAGGAAACCTGTCCATGAACATATTACTCAGTAACAAAAACGGGAAGAAACATCTAAAGAAATTTACACTCCTATTGAAAGGATATAGATGAACCTAGTTCATCTGTTGATCAGAAGTTGTATAGGGGCAAATCCAAAAGAGTCTCACTTAACTGTTGTCAAGAGGATACTGAGATATTTGAAAGGAACCACTGATCTGCGCCTTTGGTATCCTAAAGGTAGTAATTTTGATCTGGTAGGATATGCTGATGCTGATTATGCCGGTTACCTTATGGATAGGAAGAGCACCTCAGGTATGGCACACTTCCCCGGTTCATGTCTTGTGTCATGAGCTACCAAAAAGGCAAAATTCAATGGTCTTATCTACTGCTGAAGCTAAGTATGTTGCTGCTGCTTCATGGTGTGCTCAATTGTTATGTACCAAACAACAATTATTGAACTTTGGAACTGATGTGGTTGCATCCCTATTTTTTTGCGATAACACTAGTGCTATTAGTATGACAAAGAAACCAGTTCATCATAATATAACTAAGCACATAGATGTTAGGCACCATTTTTTAGGGACAACTATGAGAAAAGCTTGATCACTGTGGAGTTTTGTGCTACTAAAAAGCAAATTGCTGACATCTTCACAAAAGCCTAAAGTAGAGATCACTTTGAGAGGAACAGGTTGGAATTAGGGATGATTAAGATCACCTAAAAGGACCAGTTCAAGGTTAAACGAAAAAAAAATTAAAAAAATGGGAAAACAAATTTTGGTTAGAAAGTCAGTAAATTGTATAGTTAGATTAAATCTTGCTCACTCTCATACTTTCCATAGTATACTCTTGTGCCATGTGTTAAAATGACTCATTAATCTCTAATGATATTTTCTCTATTTTGGCAAATTTAGACTCACACAAGAGAATTATCAGTGAAGAACCTGGTCCATCAAGGTAACACGGTATGTTTTCTACACTCTGCATAATTTGAAATAACTATATTTGGATCATGATCAGAGAGTCCTACCAAATACCAAACTCATTTTGGACTTATCCGTTACAAGTGAACCAGTCCCGTTCAAAAGAGTCCCAACCAAATGGAAGTATCTAGATTTTAGGGATACACTCCAACGTCTATTCAAAACTGAATTGTAGTTTGATTAAACTTCTAAGAGTCTAAAAAGCTGTAGTTACCCCATCAATTATTCCATGTATATTGATCAGCTTTAGTGTATTCCCTACCTCATCTCTCTCAAGACGTCAAAAACTCTCATTTTTCTTTCATCTTCCAAACACAATATAATTCTCTTCTCTTCCATACCCTAGCCTAGATATGTGGAACACTTCTGAAAATCCTTCATCACCACCATAAGAAATCACTTCCACACCTTCTACAACACCAATCGCTAAGAAAAGTAGAGTAAAGATGATGGCTTATAAGATTGTCACTGAAGGATAGCAGATCAAGAAAATAAACAAGTAATTGAAAGCGGGTAGGGAAGAAGAATCCTAAGATTCATTTAAGTCTGCTACTAAGAGGGAAGAAAGTAGGTCTTCCGAAACTGAAAAGGTATCTTCTGACTCTAAAGTTTCTCCTTAGAAAATTTATGAAGTTGCTGTAAATTTGGAGAATAGATTTGTAGGATGTATAGCAGGTGTTGCGACTATATAATCTGGAGAAATTGGTGGTAAAAATAAAAAATAAAAAACAAAAGAGAAGAAAAGAGAGCAAGGGTGCTAGGAGTACTGTGAGGGGAAAGGGTACAAGAGTGGTTGATTCTTCACTCACCCCTGTTGGTATAATAAAAACTGGTGCAATGGTTGTCTAGGGAGAGGAATTTACTGAAATAGAAGAGAGTGTGAGCAAAACAGGGGGAAATGGGTCTAGCGAAGCTGCTGAGGGGTTGGTTCAACTTGAAAAAATATAGATGAACCTGTTCCATCTGAACAGGAATCCCTCGCGGACCTACTGATAGAGTTATCAATGGCACCAAAACTCATGCCATTCCCTATCATTTCATTCTCACAACTATGCTTGCACATTTCAAGGTACCTAAGAAGAAGTGGGGATTAATACTCTGCTTGCTTGAGATTATGAAGTCAATGTCATTCTTAATGAACCTAGTTTATCTAAAAAGACACATATCACTAGCAAAGTTAGAGTTTTGGTACAGGAGAGTGAGGAAAAGGATATTGAGATAGCAAGGCTGAAGACATGATTGGTTGAGGAAGAATCTGAGAGAGATGTTCTCAGAACTGAACTTGCAAGGGAAAAGGAGAAGAATGATGAAATTCTTCAAGACATGCTGAAACTTTTCCAAGCAAATAACCCAGCCCCTACCTCTTCCAAGCCTTAAATCCTAGCCTAGTGTAGATAAACCAGTGACCCGATTCGGGACATTTTGTTTTCTTGCTCATGTTTGCAGTATTTTTATTTCTTCTTATGCTTTGTGGTAGAATCTTATCAATCATCAATGAAATTCACTGTTTTTGCTCTAGCTGTTTGTTTATATTTCTTTGATGGTTGAAATTCTTAGTTTGATCTATGATGATTAATCCATGTTTGCATTTGAAGTAGCCCCAGTGGCCATGAGTAAGCTTTAAAATCTGGTTATCTCACATTTTTTATGCAACTTTTCGATGATGCCAAAAGGGGGAAAAAGGTTGTGCTTTGAACAAGTGATGTTTATAACCTAATGTACCTGGTTCTTAATGATAAGTGATAAAAAGGAAAAATGTTTCTAACATTGTGTTGATGTTGAGCTGAGTTGAAATAGGGCTAAGCTTATGAAAAGCACAGAGTGCATCATCAAAAAGGAGGAATTTATTGGCCCAAGTAAAGGTTAGTTTTGAAGACTGACAAAGGAACTCATGATGAACCGGGTCCATCAAGTGGTCCATCCCTCAAGTGCACAAAAACGGGCAGATTCAAGCATGCGGGTTTCACGTGAAGGAGACAAGCTTAACTTGATGTATTTAATATCTCCTGATCGAAAAGGTTGCATAATTGATAAGGAGAAGGACTCTTTACTCAAAGAGAACACTATCCAAAATAGGGAAGGAGTTAGAAGTTGAAATCAACTAGAACTCTTTCGCCAAGGAAGAGTTGCATCAGAACTCTAGTTATTTCTTCATCTACTAACTCTATAAATTACAGGATGTTCTCGCATTAAATGGTTGCACAAAAACGCATAAGTTAAACGTGAATTGGGAGAAAAATAGCAAGGCTTTTTGCAAGCAGTTTGTGTGTGATTCAAGTGTGCAAACCGGAAGCTACATGAACAAGATTGAAGAACAGCTCCATAAAGAGTTTTATTGTCTTTCTTTATTTCTAGTTCAATTGTAGTAGGTATTTTATATTGTACCTTTCAGCTTTATCTAGAAGCAATTATAATAGATAATTTGAGTATTCAAGTTAGAGTTAACTTGAAGCTGTAGCAGCAGTTAGAGGTTGGTTGCCACAATGGGATTAGAGTTAATCCTTAGGTTTACAAAGAGTTTTATAAATGCAGTTTTGGCTCAGTTATTTTAGTGGAAGTTTGGGAAAATCCTACTGAGTAGTAGGTCGTATTTTTTTTACCTTTTGAGCCAGATGTTTTCCACGTAAAAATCTCTGTGTTCTTTATTTTATGTACTTTTAATTCCGTAAACAGCAGTAGTTAGAACATCTAGAAGAACCAGGTCCTTCCAGAAGCAGTTTAAGCAAAAAATTAGGTACCACACAAATCACCCCCCTCTTGTATGGTATTGACGTTTAGAACATCATATTGGCATGGGATTTTTTGTCGTGCAGATTGTTATTGTGGCACGAGGTTTCTAGCGTGCGGTCGTTATAGTGGCACGAAGTTTCTGCCGTGCGAATATTATTGTGGTATTAGGTTTATACCGTGCGGTTGCTATTATTTGCATGAGGTTTTTACTGTGCTGTTGTAATTCATTTTATGATTTGAAACTATGAGGCGGTACCTTGGGAGGGCGCTATTGTCATTTCCTCTTTTCTATGCACTTATCTTTGATTGTTGTTTTTCTTAGCAATTACTAATTATTTTCCTTCGTGTTGCTTAATTCGCTCATTTCTATGTAGCCAATCTTGTTGTGCTTTTCGTAATGCCCACTTCATTGTTGTCATAATTACACTGTATATTTCGTGGTGACCATTTACTATGAGCCATTCATTGCCTTTACACTTGTTCGTTAACTTGGATTGTGGTAGAATACTTGTACAAGCATACATGTAGATTAATCACCCATATCAGTTAGGCGGATGAATCATGACGTTATTGATTATTACATGTGTCCTTGTTCACTCGGCACGTGAGTCGCCCGTGCGGTTACAGGTTAAAATATGGGCACAAGATGCCGAGTGATTTGGGGTTCAAGAATTGGGACCCGTGAGCTGTGATTATGAGGTTCGGTACCTCGTGGAAAGTCTTGAACAGATCTGGTGTGAAAGTGGTTGTTCTTATTGAGTTGTTGCTAGCTTCCCCTTTTATTTGGTTTCCCCGGACTTAGACTGTGACCAGTTATTCTATAGCATTATTACTTGACCGCTTCTTGTTGCCTACTGCTGTTACTAGTGCATCATTACAAGTATTGTTTTGTATTCCTTACGCTGTCTAGATTTATATTAATATTGTTCTCCATTAGTTCATCTACATACTTGTTCAAGTTGCTTAGTCCAGTAGGTGTCTTGACTGTCCCTCCTCACTACTCAACCGAGTTTAGTCTTGATACTTACTGGGTACCTTTGTGGTGTACTCATACTATGCTTCTGCATATTTTTGTGAAAATCCAGATGCTACAGTTGTTGTTGATTATTAACTGGCTGGTCGAGCTGTGGAGACTCAAGGTAAACCTACTGTCGTATTCGTAGGCCTCGGTGTCACCTTCTGATTTTGTTTTTGTACTATTTATTTTTCGTTCCAAACAGTTATACTTGAGGGTTCTTTTAGCGAACTCAGTATAGCTTATGACTTGTACTATCGATTTTGGGATTTTAAGTTTATATAGAGATTTCTATTTCGTACAAATCACATGGTAAATTATTTCCTTTTATACAATATCCTAATGTTGCTAAAGATGTTCCGATTTCCAGGCGATACAACACAACACCTACGATTAATGTGCCAAATATAATGGAACTATAACCAGAGTGCCAGGTGAGTTCTTTAGCTAAAATAGACTCTGAAAATAACTCTTTTTATTCTTGCCTTTTTAAATCAGATGGAGTCCATGTACTTTAGTAGCTACTGACTAAAAATGTTAATAATAATTTCCACGATAGTTCATTCTTGCATCTATATTCCGAGTAAAACATGTATAGACATGGAAAGAGTAGCTGAAAAGTATAAAAGAATATTCTTTATGATTTTAAACTCATAGGAAGAATGAACACATACAGATAACGTGCTTTTAATTTAGTGTACTGCTGTAAAGAAAACTGGTTCGTGTACCAACACGTATAATATATTATGTGGCCTACGTTGTTCTCATTCTCTTTATATTCTCTGGTTTTGCTCTTTTAAGTTGTATGCCTGAGTGCAACAGAAAGGAGGGGTTAGGTACTAATACTGGGCACTTCTTCAAGAGTCTTGAGTTTGTTGATTTCCAATAACATCAAAACCTTGATATTACTTTTAGTTGCTCTAAGTGCTCGATCCTTCTGTAACGAAATTCGCATCAAGAATAGAAATTTAATTAAAATTTACTCTTATATCCATATTGTATAAGTAAAAATTAGACTCGCCACGTGGGTCTATTAAATGGCGACACGTGTCAGTAAAGTTTGAAGAAAAGTGAAGAATGATATGTAAAGATAAAATGTGAAATACCCCCGGGACCGAATATACTCGTACCATGCCTGTTAGCCTCGGAACTTATCATCATAAAATAGCCTGGATCAGGTGCGGGAAAATATCCCATAATTACGCATGAGGAATGAATCGATTAATCCCGGATTATATGGGATTTACCATTATTACAGCATCAGTTACAAATCAATTATGTAACGTACAATAAATGATTGTAACGGTCAGAACAAGGCAATCAATTACAAGATTGACTCAACGGGCACGAGATTGACTCAACAGGCACGAGATTGACTCATCAGTTATGGAATTAACTCATCAATAACGGAATTAACTCGTCAGTTATGGAATTCCAACATTTACACAGCTATTATAAGTCTTCCAAAAGTAATGGATGGATTGAGTAAATGCTCATTATGGACCCATAATTCAAGGAGAATGGTTACTTAGATTTAGCCTTATAAATAGACATACTTTTACCACCATCAGGGGAATCTAATTTTCTTCTCTACAATTATATACATTGTAATTCATAGCATCTTGCTCTCAAGTTAGCCATAGTTCGGCCCTTCAAGCTCTGTTCGGCTTATTATCCTATCAAGGATCATTCAATAAGAATTCTTTCTTCTCTGCTTTATTTTTATTATATTATCTTTCATTCAATTTATTTTTCACTTCTCTACCACGTTGCATTAACGAAAATTTATATCTTTCGGATTGAATCGGTTGCTTGTGGCCCGTCATATAAAATTATTGCTTTGACCTTGAAAATTATTTTTTGGGTTAAAAAGTTTGGTTCCGTTACCGGGAACTCAAGTAAGTTTGCTATTCATCCAAAGATAGTAACATTTTTTGTTAATATTTGCTTGTTTTCAGCTTAAAACTTCATCATGGCCAAAATTTACCAATCAACACAATTGAGGACAACCAAGTTGGAGATGGCGTTACCATGCAAAATAAAAGGGGAAGAATAGCCATGATAATGATATGTAAGCAACAAGCAGAGAAAAATAGAGAATGTACATCGATATATTGGTACCACAACAATCAGTACCAGAGTTGATTATAACAGATCTGTATGAAACTGTTCCGGAAAAGGAGGTTCAGATACACCAGGTAATTTTAATTTGCAAAATTTAGTTCTAATCTTACAGAAACAGATCAACGAACAGAATGTGCGGATAGAACACCTCCAAAAATTCCTACCTATCCTGCGAGAATGATATGCATAACCGTTGCAGCACCGAAATTTCAACAGAAAAAGACATGGTAAGTCGAATCGACACTAATAAGATGTCCAAAAACAGGTTCGAAAACAAACCGAAGTGATTCTGGAGCCAATTGAAGGAGTCAGAAGAATAACGCCGGACCTTCCCGAAACTGAGGAGTAAAAGTTACATTCGATATGATACAAAGCTCCGATATAGGAAGACACGTTCATTCAATTGAAAGTCAAAAACAGGTCCCGAGATCAAGCGAAAGTGATTCTTGGGTGATCCGAATATGAACGCAAAAATCTAAAAATAGGTCCGAGCAAAAGAGATACGAGATTTTCTTCACGAGCTGGAAAAGATCCGGATCTATCCGAACAGGTAAGGAATTACCTTGCTAAATTGTAAAATTTCATAGGAGAAGAATGAAGATTATAAGGAACATGGGTAAAACATCCACGAGATTGTTTACAAAGATACCACACCTAACAACTGAAAAAGAAGAGATAGCTGCGGGATGGAATAGACCACGTGGAAGGAATGTTCATTAATAACCTTGAACAATTATACAAATATTTTTGGAACAAATCGTTGAACCGAATGTATCAGAAGCCACGAGGTTAAGTGCTGAACTAGAAATTGTCATTGACTTCCCAAATAGGAAGGATTACGTTGGTCGAGACTCAACACCGAATTTAAATGTAAGTTGATTAAAATTTTACATGTTAACAAAAATTCCTTTGCCTGCCTCCATGCTAACATAACAGGTATACCACCGGAGATAAAGGTTTATATGCTCAATATTGACCCATGGTATAATCCGGTCAAGCAAAAGAAGAAACTAAAGTCAAATAATAAAAGATAAAGTTACAGAACTTCGAAAGATCGGTTTAGTCTGAAAAGTCGAATCATTCGAACTTGTTATCTAAAAACAACGCATCATTACTTTCAAAATTCCGAGGAGAAAGATGATTGTTGGTACACCAAATTGTCTCGGATGTCTCGATAAATGTAATTTTAATTCAAGAAGATAAAGGTACACATTCTCCTATCTATTCTAAAATGCTCTTAGATACGGAAACTACATATCTATATTTTGATAATTTGGCATTAGTTGTAGTTTTCCTAAATCTAAGGCTTTATTTTCAATGTCATTCAATTCCCGTATTCACTATATTTTTATTACGCAATATTTGCATAAACATGAACTGTCAGGAAGGCTAGCTAAATGAGTAGTCGAACTAAGTGAATATAATATTGTTTATCAGCCATGTACGACTATAAAATCACAAATTTAGCAGATTTCATGATTAAACTTAGCTCGAACATATTACCCGAACATGTTTTTCTGGGATAATTCTCGGGGTCTGGACCTTCTACATAATTAGGTCCACAAGTACTAAACTTCTCGAGTTACGGACAATGCTTAATGCCTATCAGGAAAAGTAGTTAGATAATCCATAAAAGTTATTTTATTACTAACAACAAAGAAGAGTATGAAGCATATGCTACGGGGCTTAAATTATCTTGGGGACTTAGAGCAAAAATATTAATTTAACGATTGATCAAATCCAAGAAAATTATGCAGCCCAAGAAAATCAAACCGGATGTGCTAGTCTCGAGTCTACGGCTGATATCGCTAACTCCGAAAGCAGCACCCACTACTAAAAATAGTTCTATTGGAACAGTTATTTGGTAACGGTTACAGAACTGTTAGAGTAGATTATTTTTTGGGACGGTTTTAACCGTTCCAATAGAGTGAAAAGGCTTTTGGTACACTTCTGGAAAAAAACCGTCCCGATAGGATAGTAACCGTCACCATAAATTAAGCTACGAGGATGGTTTAATAAGGCGATACTATAGGGATATTTATAGGAACGGTTTTCTGAAATAAAATATTTATGGGGACGGTTTATTTTTTCCTCCCCGATTTCCCTCCAACATATTTATCTTAAAAAAGTAAAAGTAATTTGTGAACCCACAAAAAAAAATTATACTATAGGGTTACTAAATCATAAAACTTTCGTCTCTCATCCCAGTATCCTAGACAAATCCGCCTTCAAACCTTCGTATGTCCTCTAAGGCTTAAGTCATCTCTATCCTCTTCAAATCGCGACGAATTGTTTGCTTACTCCGACGAAGGAATTCCGACGAAGAATAACCATTTCGGCTAATATAAGCGAATCTCAGATGTAGATTATCGGTATTTCTCTGTGTTCGTGGTTGTTCGTTTTCGCTATTGTTTTGCCGGAAAAGTATTTAGCCGTAAAATTATTTTGCCGCTTCTTCTGCTTTCTTTCTCTGGTAAGATTTCATCTAAACCCATTAATTTACTATGTCCTTTGTTTGTATTATATGATTTTTAGTTTTTTATTTCATCTAAACCTAGAATTTTTTTTGATTTACATTAAGGGCTTTCTTATTATTTGTTGCTACTTGACTCTTCATGTTATCGATCATATTTTATCTGTTGGCTTTATGTGTTGTTACTGTCTGCCCTATTGCATTTGCCTAATTTCCGAATCTAGCCCCTGATTTCTTGCTGGAAGCAATTAACAGTGCTTAGTTCTTTCTGTAAATCTAGCTTCGAGAGATGCATGTTGTTGTTGATCTGTTGTAGTTGTTGCTGCTACCATTATTTTGTTCTTTCTAGGAATAATGTGTTTTGTTTTCTCTATCGAAATTGAGTCCAAAACTTGTCGAATCGACTAAAATTGTTAGATAATAGTTGAAAATTCATTGGCTTACTTGGGATTCAGTTGAAAAACAGTTGAAAGTTCTGTTTTGAAAGGTTTTGAGTTTCTGACTTTTTGAGTCTTGAACTGAACTTCCTTCTTGTTCTATGATGAGATCGCTTCTGTGACAAACTGAATTAGACTAGCATAGAGAATAAACTCAAAAAATTCTAAGTTCCAAGAACTGAAATCCAACCACAAATTAAGTTTATCTTAATGGCATTGGAGCCTACTGTAAAGGCATTTGCATTTGAGTTTAACTTTATGTATTAATATCGTATTATCAGTTCACCTAAAAGATAATTGCAAGTAATCGTCCTTAAGAAGTAGGAATAATAACCTGAAAAATTAGGCTGATAATAACATGTTACATTATGTTTAAATACACATCCAGCGCAACTAAGATATATTCTAGTAGTATAAGTTTTTGGGTGTTAAAGGAAGGTGTTGAGTTTAAACCAAACAAAATTGTCCACTAGCTAGAAACGTCGGCCCAATCGATTATTTCCTTAAGTGTTTCGACAATTAATTCATGTAGACCTCATATGTTATTCTATTGTTTAGCTAACATAAAGTAGTTCTTTAATTTTTATTTTCCTGAAAGTGCTTATATATACTGAATCTTGGTTGATTTATTTGGTTGTCCTCATATGCAAATACCATGACAATGCACTTATTAGCTCGAGAGCATTGCACATTATCAATAAGTTGAATACTTCTGCCACATACAAATTACTGGAGCCTTTCTTTGGTCAACAGGTAAGAAGATTTTCCAAGGTAGAAGCTCTAAATTTTCAGCTGCAGTAAAATTATACATGTTATTGTTTTATATCAGAAGAATATGCAAGTCTTTAAGTATATCAACTTAGGATTGGAAGGCCCATATTCCTTTCAGATCATCTATGGAATTTGTTTGATTAGGAGAAAGGGATTTGACGAATATGACTAGATTAAGTTACAACATCATAACAAATAAACTATAAACATAAAATTACTGTTAAATTTTACAATAGTGAAATCCATATAATTTTGACAATAAGTAACTTTTTTCTATCTTTCTTATTATTTGATTTTTTAATTAGGATTATATAAACCAATTTTATACTAGTTGTTTTGGTGTTTATGTAGGATAAAATTAATTTAATGGATAACGGAGAAAAAATGTGGATGGGCCTTTAAAGGTCAACAGATGAGTACATACAAGGAGTGAATAAATTTCTTGATAAAGCATTTGAATGAGCTTCTCAAGGAAATCAAATATTATGCCCTTGTAAAGTGTGCGCTAATTATTTTTGACATTATAGGAATGTGGTGGAACACTTGATTGTTAATGGTTTTGTTCATGGATATAACAAATGGGTTTTCCACGGGGAAGGATTTTCCTCGAGAAAGACTCGATGCCCAAGTAGTAATGATGAAGGTTCTGACATGTATGACGATATTGATGAATTACTCCATGATACATTTTGAAATATCGAGGATGATTTAGGACATGAAGGAGTGAGGGATGGACCATCATAAGATGCAAAAAGATTCTTTAAATTAGTAGAAGAAGGGAAAGGAGAATTATATCCAGGGTGTGAGAATTTCTCCAAATTAGGTTTTACGATTCGGTTGTACCTGTTTAAATACATTCATGGGATGAGTAATGTGGCATTCACAGACTTGTTGGAGTTGTGAAAAGAGACATTTCCATTTGCTCAGCTACCCGAGTCTTTCTACAAGCCTACAAGCATGATAAAAGATTTGGGTCTTCATTATGAAAAAATACATGCATGTCCTAATGATTGCATGTTATTTTGGAATGACAATGTAAATGCAGATACTTGTTCTGTGTGTAGCTCTTCTAGATGTAAAAAAAACCAAAACCCCTGCAAAAGTTTTAAGGTACTTTCTATTAAAGCCTCGACTTCAGAGAATATTCATGTGTCCTGAAACAGCTAAAGCTATGAGATAGCATGCCACTGAATGACCGAATGATGGAAATATAAGACATCCTGGTGATGGTGATGCTTGGAAGGAATTCAACTCTTTGCACCCTGAATTCTCTAGCGACCCTCGCAATGTTAGATTGGGTCTTTCAAGTGATGGTTTCAACTTGTTTCGAACAATGAGCATTTCTTATAACACATTGCCTGTTATGTTAATGAACTATAATCTATCGCCTTGGATTTGCATGAAGCCAGAGTATATAATGTTGTCAATGATCATCCCAGGTTCGTCATCTCCGGGAAATGATATAGATGTGTATCTACAACCACTAATTGCTGAATTGAAGGAACTATGGGAATTCGGTGTAGAAACATTTGATGCCTAATCCAACTAGATGTTTCAAATGTGTGCAATGTTAATGTGGACAATTAGTGATTTTCCTGCACTAGCAATGCTTTCTGGATGAAGCACAAAAGGACAATTTGCATGCCCCACTTGTAATCATGGCACATGTTCTCAATATCTCAAGCATAGTCGTAAGATGTGCTACATGAGTCATCAGGCATTTTTGCCTCCTAAACATCCGTTTCAAAGAGATAAGAAATCATTTGATGGTAAGGAGGATCATAGACTTGCACCTACTCCTTTGTCGGGTATAGAAGTCCTCAAAGAGTTGCGTGAATTCAAGAATGTCTTTGGAAAGGGCCAAAAGAAAAGGTCTCGGGTTAACAAGTGTCCATGGAAGAAAAGATCCATCTTCTTTGAACTACCATACTAGGAAACTAACAAATTGAGGCACAATCTTGATTTGATTCCCATTGAGAAAAATATATGTGATAGTATTCTTGGGACATTATTGGAGATAGATGTAAAGTCAAAAGATCATGTAAATTTTCGTTACGATTTGCAAGAAATGTGAATACGAAAAGAGCTTCAACCAATACAAGATGTTGTAAGTGGAACAATTTCTTTGGCTAAAGCTTGTTTCTACATGAATCCAGAAAAGAAGATGCGATTTTGCACCGTCTTTAAAAATGTCAAATTGCCAAAAGGTTGTGCCTCGAATATATCACGTTGTGTGCATGAGAAAGAGATGAAAATATCGGGGTACAAGAGTCATAGTGCTCATTTTATAATGCATTACTTGCTCCAAGTTGCTGTTAGAAAATCATTACCCAAGAATATTTCTTTGGCATTGATTAGGTTGGGCAACTTCGTTAGAGCCATATGTGCTAAGGTTGTAAGGCGAGAGGATCTTGATAAATTGCAGACCGAAATCAATGAAATTACATGTGAGCTTGAAAATATCTTCACTCCAACCTGTTTTGATATATTGCCTCATTTGTCTATTCATTTAGTAAATGAAATTAAGCTTGGGGTCCAACTCATTGTCGTTGGATGTATTCCACTGAAAGAACCTTGTGCAAGTACGAGGCAATTATTTGTAATCGAGCTCATCCAGAAGCATCAATTGCAGAGGGATTTTTGGCCGAAGAGTGCTTGATCTTTTGTTTGAAATACCTACATGATGGGGTGAAGACAAGATTCAGTAGGTACCAAAGTGAGGATGATAGGGACATTAAAGGAGCACAATTGTCACCTATATTTCCTAAAATTGGCCATCTAGTTGGAAATAAGAAAAAGAGAAAAGGAAAGATTTTCTCCATGGATTTGCAGTTATGTTTTGAGGCTCATAGGTATGCTCTCTTCAATACTAAAGATGAACAAGTGGAGGCATTTATCATTTAAGATAAAATATATTATCATAACTTGTATTATAAGCTTTATTTTTTAAGATTTTAAAATATAATTAATATGGACTAATGATTCAATTTGAAACATATGGCTTGCGGGGAACATAAAAATTTAATTGATAATTGTACTAGACCAAATGCATGGGTAAAAGTAAGAAATCATAGTTGAAACTTTGCCGACTGGTTTAAAGAGAAATTAAAAAAGCATTGACGTGCCCAATCATTTGTGATGGCTAGCTAAAGGACCTAATACATTGGCCAAACGATATACTGTATATTTTATCAACGGCTACTTATTTCATACAATGACGCGGGATGCCCCGTTGAAGACTCAAAATAGTGGAGTGACTTTGTCAGCAACAACTGATAGTTTTGCTAGTGCTAGGGACCAAAATCCCATTGATGGAGAGGTTCTCTACTATGGAGCTATTCAGGATATCATTGAGATTGATTATTGGGGCCACTTTAGTGTTGTACTATTTAGATGTGATTAGTTTCGTAATGAAGTAGATAAATATGGGTTAACCCGGGTATACTTTAACCGATTATGTAGTACTGATGACTCTTTTGTGTTGGCATCTCAAGTACATCAAGTTTTTTATGTGGAGGATCCAATCGAGAAAGATGTTTATTATGCAAGAAATAAAGTCCCTGTTGATTTGTATGATTTGGAGGAAGAGAATATTCCTAATGTTGGGGAGATATTTTGGAGGGAGCCTAATGATGAAGCAGGTCCATCAACTAGATTAGCCGATATTGATTTTAGATGGTCGAGAGAAGATGTACCTCTTGATGTTATTGATATGCCAACTGATGCACAACATTCACAAGATACAGTTATGGAAACATCAGAAGAGGAGGATAATATAGATGATACATATTGGGATTGGATGGAGGGTGATGATTAAGGAAGAACCTTCTGATTTTTATTTGTATTTTTTATCTTCATTGTCTTCTTTCGAACACTTTTTTGTTCTTGTGTATGCTCTTGGAGTTTTTAGTTTGTTTCAATTTCAAGCTTTTGTAATATGCTAAGTACTGGAAAGTATAGTCCATACATGAAAGCTATTTTAATATGTTATAGTTCAAGCTTAGTTTGTTTCATTCCAAGCTTTTATAATATTCAAACAGCTTTTGTTTTAAATTTTCAGTTTTTGCATATGACCTTGTATGGTGCCCAGATTTTGTATGGACATAAATCTAAAAGTGCTACTAGTATACTATGTATGATATTGAAACATTTTTTTTGTGCGCATCCGGTGCTTATTGTGCAACATTCAACAAAATAGCTTTTGAATTGTTTAGTGGGTTCTGGTAGGATGACTCATAGAGGTTTGCCTATCAAATGCCTCTAGCCTGAACTACTGTTGAATGTTGTGTCACTCATTCTCATGTGAAAAGTAAATAGAGTTGGTGATGGTCACTGGGAAATATTGGAGTGAGGACACAAATAATATGCGACCATCATGCATCATGAATAAGAATCTGGCATTCACGTTTATCCATTACATGAGCATATCTCTATAGTTAATATTACCTCTTCAGTTCTATTTTTGTTTTCCCGTTAGTGCACAATGCTGCTGCTATTGCTGCAATAATGAGATTTTATAGTGTTTCAATGTGGATTCCCTGTTATCCTATAGTTAGTACTGGTTATCTGATTATCATTCGATTAAAAAGCTTGGTTTCAGTCGGCGCTTATGCTGATTTTGCTTAAGTACAGGCACAAGACGACGGTCCATATTGGTCAATTAGTGAAAGAGACATCTGCAAAACTTAAGCAAGGCAATGAAACATATCATCGTATTGAAGTCAGTTTAAGTGTTAATAGCTCACTTACTTCCTCTTGCCTTTTGTGTTTGATAACTAATATGCCATTACTTGGAAACCATCATATATGCATCTTTCCAACTTACCATGTGAGGCTCAAGTTTACTCTGAAACTATCATATGTTGCGCATTACCATAGTTTACTTTGAAACTATCATATGCATATCCTTAACTTATCATATGAAGCTGCACTTTATTTGGAATTCTACTATTGTCATTTATATAATACCTAATAAAGCTATTTTTATTTGTATTCTTCATCAGATTTTATATATATAAGTCAAGAAAGACCTTCAAAGTCCAAAAGAAAGACAAGCGCAACATACATGAAACCTAGAACAATGGCATCTTTGGAAAACCAAATAAGGACTTTGTTTAGCAAAAAATATATTGTTCCCGCTAGACAATCAATCAAAGTGCGACCGAATATTATTGTAGAGAATCTGTCAGGAGCAGTAGCCCATGCACAAACTAGATCAACCACTTCTGCCAAACATGTTGCTCCTGCTAGAAAATCAAACAAAGAGACTCTGAATATCATCAAAGAGAATCTGCAAGTGCCACAATATTCAAAAGTAGCAGCCCATGTACAAACAAGATCAACAACTCCTACAACACAAGTAATAAAGGAACAAGTAGTGGAACAAGTTCAGTTGGATTCTACAACTCTTGTTGAAGATGAACAATGTGAAGAACAAGGTAAGAACCTATAGACTTTATCTAAAAGTATTTACATCCTATTTCAGTCATAAGAAATGTACCAATAATAGTGATTTGGTGGTTTTGTTTGGTTCGAATAGTTGGAGGCCCTTCTAATCAAATAAGAAAAAGAGGAAAAACAACGATGAAAAGTGTACATGGACAACATGAGCGTAAATTGATTTTACTCAACAACTTAAATCAACTCGTTGGTCCTAGTGACACATTTGTGACAAAGTTTGCAAGCTTTCTCGGCACATTGTCAAGGAATGCGACTCTATGTCCTCTTGATATTTTGGATTGGAGGAAGATGGACACAAAAGAGGATATATATGGGAATATACCAAGGTCTGAACTTCTTAAGTTTTAATTTTTGATTGAAAATCTTTCATATTTTTTGCACTAACAGATTTGACACTGTCATGGCCCAAATCCCAAACCCGGCCGTGATGATGCCCCTCGTGAAGACAAGGCCAGCTAGAACAACTCAACACCTCTTTTAACAATTTATTTAACATTTTTTTGTGCGAACAAGCATTTTTATTTATTGAAGAAAGTCACAACATAGAAGGGATGGAACGTAGAGTTCCAGTACCCTTTGAGTACAAAAGTAAGTAGGGGATTACAAAAGGTGGGGGGTATCAAAAAGTAGAATATCAGTATGCTGCGAGAGGCACAACTTCTTCCCATAAAGTGCTAGAGCATCTGCAACAGTATTACCCTCCCGGTAGATGTGATTGATCTATGGCACATGTAAGTCATGCAACATCAACTTGCGAACATGAAAAAGATGTGAGTATTTCGGGTTACCATGTGGTAGCAGCATGATAAGTACCTGTGAGTCATATTCCATTGTGAGTGGTAGTAGTCTTTGTGCAGTAGCAAGTTGTAAACCATGAAGTAGGGCAAGTAGTTCTGCATGGAGTAATGTTGTATTATACAGGGGTTTAGAGTAGCCAATAATCAAATGACCTTCGTGGTTACGGATGGCCCCCCCTCCCAATGCCTCCATTGTGAGTTAGTGGATTATAAGATCCATTTACATTGAGTTTGTAATTTGGTGACGGAGGCAGTATCCATTTAACGTGAGTCGCTATGTGTGGTTGAGGATTGGTAATAGAGGAGACTAGATAGGTATATTCAGCTGCTTGGATAGTGATAAGTGAGGGATTGAGTAGACATGTGTCATGGTTAAAGAGGTTGTGATTACGGTTCAAACAAATGTTCCATAATATGAATGGGGCGAGAGTGCATAGAGGGAGAAGGGGGAGATGGTGGGGGGAGGAGGTAAGATGAACGGATATGTTGGAGGTGCACAGATGTTTTAGCCAACTATCATTGTTATGGGTTGGGATGGTGAGGCGGTAGTGCTGCCAAATATGCATGGCTGGGGGGCCATTCAGCGAAGATGTGGTGTAGGTCTTCGGAACTGTGTAAGCAGAAGGTGCGTTGAGAATTAGGTGTGATTTTTCGACGTGCTAAAAAGCTTCGTGTTGGTAAATCTTGATGGAGTAGGAGCCAAAGGAAGTGTTTGATCTTATTGAGCATAGGAATTGTCCAGATCCAGGTATGGGGGAAGGTGGTTAGAAAGTAAGGTTGAGTGGAGGTGAGTAGTTTGTAAGTAGAAGATGTTGTAAAATGGCCATCAGAGGTGGGGTGCCAGTGGGGGAATCTTCAGTTGTAGTGTGAATGTTAGGAATAGTGTTTGTTATGAGTAGTTGAATGTGAGGCGGAAGGTGAAAGGAGAGGGAGTTAAGGGTGAAAGTTGGTGGAGAAAATATATGACTAAGGGAGAGTGAGTACTCGTGGGAAAGTAGTGGGCCTTGTATAAGTTGCCATAATGAGAAGTGTGGGGTAATCCATTGATCATGCCAGAGGTTGATTTTGGTACCATTCTTAATTGTCTAGGTGGTACCACGCCGGCACAGAGGCAGGGCTGTTGTGAGGCTTTTCTAGGTAGGGGAGTCGTGTGGTTTAGTGATATAAGCTCTGGTGTATGGTGGTGTATTACGAGGCATACAGTATTTACCCTGCAGTATTTTAGTCCATAGTTGTTGAGGATTAGTGGCGAATCGCCAGGCAAGGCTAGTTAATAAGGCTAAATTTTTAGGGTATGCTTGTTGTAGTCCTAATCCACCATATGGCTTTGGTGCAGTGACTGTGTTCCAGTTGAGTAAGTGTAGTTTGTGGTGGGTATTTGTGGACCCCCATAAGAAATCACGTTGAAGTTTGTCAATATTTGTTCGATTTTTGTGTATTTAGATGCCCAACTTATCTGCCAGTTGTCTGGCTGTAAAAGGAAGAGGTTAGTTCATAACTCTGAAAGCCGAAGACGAAGCGAGGAAGGCAGCTACAGAGCAGCAGATAAGGAAGAGATTTAGGTGGGGTAGTAGTTGATTTTGCATAGCATAGGTTGGAATGGAATTTACTACAGATCGTATAAGTGTTGTACGACCTGCCAGATTGAGGAATTTTATTTTCCAACCTTGTAATCGATTATGCATCCGATCAAGGATGTATTGGTAATTAGAGGATTTGGGATGCATGTTAGGCATAGGGAACCCAAGGTATTTGCCAAAAGTGGAGGCACTGCGAATGTTGAGAAGATTAGTGAGATGTGATATGGTGGTCGGGTGTGTGTTGCGAGAGAATAGAATTTTTGATTTTGTAAAGTTGATGCGTTGGCCTAATTGATTGGCAATGTGGTTGAAGATGTTCAGTATGGCATGGGCGTTTTCTTTGTCGGCTTTTGCGATTAGGACAATGTCGTCTGCAAAGAAGAGATGAGAGATATTGGGTCCCTGTCGTGCCAATTTTAGAGGTGTCCATTGTTTTAAATGTACAGCCTTCTCTATAAGTTGGGAGAGGGTTTCCATACAAATAATAAATAATTAGGGAGAGAGTGGGTCTCCTTGTCGAATGCCTCGAGAAGGTTGGAAGAAAGGTGTAGGCTTACCGTTAGTTAGAATGGCTATAGAGGAAGTGGTGATATAAGACATGATGAGTTGGATAAGGTGTGTTGGAAAGTTAAGGCGCCGTAGAGAGTAACGAATGAAGGACCATTCTAATCGATCAAAGGCTCGTTCTAAGTCGAATTTGAGCATCATCCTAGCTAATTTACCTTTTGTTTTACGAAAGGAGTGTAAGGCTTCTTGAACAATGATAGCATTATCCACTGCCCTCCGACCAGTAACAAAGATACATTGTGTTGGATTAATAATAAAAGTTATGATAGGGCGGATTCTATTGCCGATGATCTTGGTAATGACTTTATAGATAGTGTTGCAGAGTCCTATAGGTCTGTAATAGTGTATATGAGTAGGATTTTTTATTTTTTGAATAAGGGTTAGGAAAGTTTGGTTAAGTTTAGAAGAGATGGTACTAGTTTGGAAGGTTTGGGAGCATATTTCAATAATAGCTGCTTTGGTGTACGACCAGCATTTTTGGAAAAATATAGGGTGGAGGCCGTCTGGTCCTGGTGATTTGAATGGTTTGAATGAGTTAATAGCGATAGTGATCTCTATGTCAGTTAATTGTTTGGTGAGTGAAGAAAGTTGTGTGGGGGTGAGTGCATTATATGAGAGTGGAGTTGGTAATTCGATGCATTGGATAAGTTGTGTGGTGTAAACATCTTGTAAATGAGTTTGGATAATGGTATGGATGGAATCTATGTCAAAAGTCCAATTTGCTATAGTATAATGCAACCCTAGGATACAATTTCTTCTACGTCGTTGTGTTGTAGATATGTGGAAGAAGTGAGTATGTCGCCATAATTTAACCATTGTATGCATGACTTAAGTTTCCAAAAGTCCTCTTCATATTTGAGGATTGTATTCAGATCAGTAAGGAGTTGGTTTTCAATGTTATAGTAGAAACTATTTTTATTATTAGGGTCCATGTTTTGAATGCCATTTAGCCTAGATAAGATAATATGTTTTTTGTAAAAAATATTCCCAAAGGAATGCTTATTCCAGTAGGTGGTATGTGTTGCAAAGTTGTATATTGCTTGATCATAGTGGGGGTTGCTAGTCCAATGTGTTTGGACAATGGTCGAAAATTCAGGGTGGTTAAACCACATAGTTTCAAGGTGAAAGGGGAAGGAAGATCTGGATGTAGCTTTGGTGATAATTAAGATTAAGGGGCAATGATCTGAGTGTATTCGAGGTAAGCGTGTGATGCTTGAGTCTAAAAATAGACGAAGCCAGCGTTCGTAGGCAAAGAATTTATCGAGTTGTTCTAGTATTAGTTGATTTGGACGATGATGTAGATTTGACCAAGTAAAACGCGAAACCGTGAATCCAAGGTCAATCATTTCTAGTTCATTAAGGCAATCATTGAAAGCATTTGTACGGTTTGTATTAACAGGGCTACCGCCAAATTTGTCCGTACATGTGGTGACTTCATTAAAGTCTGCACATAAACCCAAGCTGCTTTATGATTAGTGGCAAATATTTTTAAGTTTTGCCATAATATATGGCGATTGTGGTAAGATGTACTAGTAATTGCTAGTGGATCAACAGTAAGTTCGTCTAAGCGCCAAATCACACAAATGCCTCCTGAATATCCTTGCGCAGCCACCTGTACAAGGTCTGTGAAATTGAAATAGTGAAGCGGTGATGCATGATCTTCCATTCTCGTTTAAGTGAGACATAGAATAGTAGGATTATTCCAGTCAAGTAAGAAACATAAATTGCGATGAAACTCAGCTCTATGAGCTCCTCTGCAGTTCCAAAGCATGATCTTCATAGAATTAGGAAGTGGGGTGTTGGGGCTCCCACTTGGCAGCAGTGACATGACCAGTTGCATGTTGAGATGATTGTGTTGAGGCAAGTCTGGCATGGGAGGTGGAGCTGCCAGCGTGGGAATCATGAGGATCACATATCGTTGGTCCACAGAGGAGGGGTCTAGGCGAATATTCAAGGAGGTAGTCGCCAAAGTTGTTGGCGCTTGAATGAGATATCTTCTTTCTAAATTTACGTGCAAGGAGATAGTCAGGGAGTCGATCAAATAGAGTGTCTCCATGAATGTCTCTCCCATGTTTGGTAGTGGGTCTGGCAAGGGTTGAGCAGGTTCCTCCAAAGGTAGTGACAAGGGTGGTGGAGTTAGGGGAGGTGATGGTGAGGGATTGGGGAGGGGGTTGGGATATAGTATGGGTGGGTACTGGCTTGAATGGGTTGTGGTGGTGGTAATGGCGGCTAGGATGGGTTGTGAGGTTTGTTGAAGTTGGTCCAATAAGTCAGGGGTTGGAGTGTAGGCCCTGCAGGGTGATTTAGGGGTATCAATTGCACCCAGTTGAGGAACTGAGTGAGATGTGTTTGGATTTCCATGGTGGTGACTTCCTGAAGATTGAGTATTTGCATTAGGTGATCGTGGTGTATGGGGTCCGGCTGCCCATCTTGGATGAATGTCATCAAGAGGTTGTTGTGGTTGAGAAGGGTGGTGAGCTGTTAATGGAGAAGTGGAAGGTTCAATGGGATGGGTGGTAGTGGGAGGGCGATCATGGGCATAGGTGGTGGAGAAATTTGATGAAGTAGCATTAGTGGAGGTAGAAGGTGGGGTATGTTCATGGGAGGTGGTAAGTTTGGGGGGTTGGGAATCAGGTGAAGAATTGGTGGTGGTGGGGTTTTGTAGTAGTTGTTTTGGGTGTAGTTGAATTGGCGTGGAGGTTGCCGGGAGCATTTTTGAGTGTTTTTGAATCGAAACATGTTGTGGTGAGTGGTGTTGAATGGTAGGAGATGGAAGAGGTGGAGCTAATGATGGTAAGGTGTGTATTTGTATGTATTGTTGTATAGTAATAGTAGAAGGCGGTGGAAGTTTATTGAGGCGATCATTAGTTTGCAAGATTTTGGCAAGCGTAGGTGATATCGCCGGCATCAGTTTAGTTGCGTGTTCCAGTGTCATAAAATGATTAGTAGTAGACGTAGTGCCATTGGTACTATTTTGTGCATTGTTACTGTTTGTTGCATGAGAATGTTGTGAGTGGAATTTATGTGGCTTATTATTAGAGGCATATGGAGTGACAGGTGTAGGGTAAGGTAGACTGTGGGACATGTGTGTTATTTGGGAGGGGTTAGGAGTTACAGTGTGTAGGGGAAGGAGGGGTCGATTGGTAATATGATTAAAGGTGGTTGAAAAATCTGTGGAGTTGGTTATGGTTTTGTGTTTTGCAGTTGAAGTGTGGTATGGAGAAGGTATAGGGTTCATGGTAGGTTTTGATTGATCTTGTGGTTTGGGAGATGTTTTAGGGTCAGTGATTCGTGTAGGGAGATTGAATAGGGTTTGTGGTTTGGTGGTGTTAGCAGGGTTGGAGTTGGTGTTTGCAGGGTTGGAGATGGTGGGCGATGGGTCTATAGAATAGGCGGTATGATTGATGGTAAGGTAATGATCATCCTTGGGACTTGTTGCTGAGATGTCTGAGGTAGCATGTGAGGTAGGGTTCTGGTGCATTGGAGTGTCAGCTGCAGAGGGAGATTTGATTGGAAAGGAGAATCGATTTTGGGTTTTAATAGGCGTATTTATTTAGGCTTGGGTGGAAGAAGGGTCATTGGTTATGTTGTCTGTAGTGGTTTGTTTACTAGGGACGATATGAGTGTTTGGGCCGGTGCTTCTTTTAGAATTTTTAGGGTAAGTAACTATTTTCCAAGGGTTGCCGTCCTCTTTAGTGGGTACTGTGGATGGAGCATTGGATTTTTCCAGTTTGGTTGAAGGTGTATTTTTTGGAACAGGAAGGGACAGTGTGCCCTAGGCATCCACAATTAGTACACAGTGGAGATTGATGTTCGTAAAGGATTTTCTGAGTGTAAGTGCCAAGTAATATTTCTATGGGTAAGGGCTGACCAATTGGAGCTAGTATACATAATCTAACATAACGTCCTCTAGTAGTAGTAGTGGCACAGTTATCAATTTTAAGTAGAGTGCCTATATGGTTACCTATTTTGTAAAGTATTTGGAGATCATAGTATTCGGTAGGTAATTCTTGTAGACGAATCCAAATAGTAGCAAAATTTTATTGAGAAGTTGTCGGATTAAATTATGGTTGCCACTGTGGGATTGATATGTACTGTGAGCCTATAAACCAAGGTCCATGGTACAGTAATTCCTGAAAGTTTTCGATGGATATTAGTTTGACTAAGTAGTAGTCGTAGCCCAGATCTATGAGATTTATAGGTTCATTTAGTCGCCAAAGTGTTGTTAATTTGTTTTTGAGGTAGTTATAGGTGACCTTTGTTCCTAGGAGTTTGATGATAAGTGATTGTGTCCAAGGTTTGTATAACCTTGTTTTATCAGAGGCCGTTATTGGGATGAAGTGTGGGTGGTTTAATGGGTTTTCGAGTTCATCATTTAGTGTGAGTTTGTCAAGTGAGGCAGTGGGAAGTTCCATAAATGTATCTGTGGCAGTAGGGTAAAGAATGTCTCTGTAACTTACTTGTGTTGTCGATTGTTGTAGGGTGTCTTCTTTTGGTTTGCTAATGCTGCGGCGGAGTAGGTCCTTCACTTGTTCAGATTGGTCACAGGATGAAGAGATATTCATTGTTGTGTGGAAAATTGCTTTTTGTGCGGTTGTTGATGGAATGGTTAGGTTGCAGTAAAGGAGATTGTGTGTTGAAGTTGAAGACGAAAATGTTGTGAGAAGCTATTTAACATTTAGTAACTCTAAACGCGTGTAAATCATTCATAAATGCGGAAGAACAATGATAACAATAAGGCAACCAACCCGACACAACCCAAACCGGGGTGTCACAAGTCATGAACTACTACAGAGTTGCTATAAGTCTATGAAATAGAGTATCCGATACAATAGTCTAAAATAAATTGAAATAAAATAAAATAGGGGAGTCAAGGAGCTACGGACGTCAACAGCTACCTCGAAGCTCCAACTCGCTGCCTAATCTGGGAAGAATATCAGTGCTCAGGTACGGACTCTGCTATGCCTGAATCTGCACGCATGGTGCAGGGAGTAATGTGAGTACTTCGACCCAGCGAGCAATAATAATAAATAATAACCCAAGATAAAAAAATACATAATAGCACAAGGCAGTTCTATATAAGGTAGTAAATCACTTAAAGCAGTAAAATCTGTAGAGAGTCAAGTGAAATCTCATTTTTAAAGACAAGTAAATCCGGTAAAATAGCAATAAATAATGAATAGTAAAACTGCCCCTCGGGCCAAGTATCAATCGCTCTGTACAGTAACAACCCCTCGAGCTCAATCTCAATCACACAGCATAGTATCAGCCCCTCGGGCTCACTCTCAAATCACATGGGTACCCGCGCTCACTGTGGGTGTGCAAACTCCGGAGGGGCCCCTTACGGCCCAAGCGCTGTATCAACATAAGGCCTGAAAGCCTTCTCACATCACACTCGAGGCCTGAAAGCCTCCTCACATCACACTCGAGGCCTGAAAGCCTCCTCACATCACACTCAAGGCCTGAAAGCCTTCTCAGTCCAAGAAAACATCATAAGCCCCATGGACATCAATAGGGTAATAGTGCTCAGCCCAAGCAACGGTGAAAATATCATTAAAGTCTCAAAATTCAATAAAAGCGGCTGAGTTTGTAAAACAGTATAAACATTAGGACTGAGTTCAATTAATAAATCAAAATAGTGAGGAAACAGTGATCACAATACCCAAAGGATTCAAATAGTTGGCATCGAGCCCAAAATATGGTAATAAGCCCAAATCATGATGATATACAAGAAAGCTCAGTCAAATACGTGGTAAAATATCGACGGGACGAATAAAGTCACAATCCCCAGTAGTAAACAACCCCTTGCTTGCCATTAAGCGCGTGTTTAACCTCAATATAGCACTACGTTGTGCAAATTCGGGGTTTCAAACCCTCAGGATATCATTTACTATCATTACTCACCTTAATCCGGCCAAAATACTACCTCGCTATGCCCTTGCCTCGCAAATCGACCTCCTCGCGCGTCGAATCTGATCAAAACCACAATGAATACGTTACAATACGCTAAAGGAACATAACCCAATCGAAAAGACTCGATAAATATCGAAATTCACGAAATTTGCAAAACCCGAGCCCCAGGCCCACTTCTCAAAAATCAGAAAATTTAACATCATCGGATTCCTTATCTCGCCACAAGTATATACATATGAAAAACTCCCAAATCCGAGCCCAAATGACCCATCAAATCCCACTTTAAAATATCAAATTTCAAGCCCCTAGCTTTTCCCACTTTTTGATGAATTTCCATCAATTTCTATGTAAATTCTACCATTAAATCATGTATTTAGGTCAAATAACTCACCTCCAATCAGACCCAGTCGAAATCACCTTCAATTTCTGTCCAAAAGCTCTTAAGTTTGCTCAAAAATGGTGGAAATAAACCTTAGCTCGCGGAAGAAAATGAGCTTTTAAAACCCTTCTCTGATCAGGCATTTTCGCATGAGCGATAACATTACCGCACCTACGGTTACCGCTTCTGCGGTTTTCCCTCCGCTTCTGCGCATCTTCACTATGCCCAGGACCGCTTCTGCGGTCAGTTATCCGCATTTGCGGACACCGCTTTTGTCGGACTTTGTCCACTTCTGCGGAAAATACCATGGCCACTACCCTTCGCTTCTGCGACTCCTCTACCGCATCTGTGGAATCGCATCTGCGGCCCCCTTTTCGCAGATGCAGAAATACCAGATACCAGCAATCTTCAGAAATGCATCAAGTCCAAAATTTATCCCGATGGCCATCCGAAATCACCCCGAGGCCCCTGGGACCTCAACCAAAGGTGTCAACCCATCCTAAAACATCATTCAAACTTGCTCCAATCATCAAAACACCACAAACAACACCAAAACTATCAAATTACATCGGATTCAAGCCTAAGTTCTCCTAAAACTTCCGAATTACGCATTTGATCAAAAACCTGACCAAAACACCTCTGAATGACCTGAAATTTTGCACACACATCCTAAATCACCTAACGAAGCTACAGCAACTCTCGGAATTCCATTCTGACCCTCAGATCAAAATTCCACCTATCAACCGGAATTCGCCAAAATACTAACTTCGCCAATTCAAGCCTAATTCTACAACGGGCCTCCAAGATCAATTACGATCACACTCCTATGTCACAAATCATCACCCGAAGCTATCCGAATCACCGGAAATCATATCCGAGCCCTCTAACTCATAAGTCAACATCCGGTTGACTTTTCCAAAACAAACCTTCCTTAAAGAGACTAAGTGTCTCATTTCTTCTAAAACCAATCCAAATGGACTTGTTCACCCAAGACTCTTATAATGAAACATAAGGAAGCAGAAAATGGGGAAAACAGGGCGGTAAATCATGTGACGACAGGCCGGGTCTTCACATCCTTCCCAACTAAAACAAATGCTCGTCCTCGAGTGGGTCAAGAAACATACCTGAGGCCTCAAACAGGTGAGGATATCTGCTCTGCATCTCCCGCTCGGTCTCCCAACTAGCCTCCTCCACGGGCCGACCTCTCCACTGCACTTTCACCGAAACTATATCCTTTGATCTCAACTTTCGAACCTGACGACCCAAAATAGCCACTGGCTCCACATCGTAGGTCAAATCATCATCTAACTGAGCAGTGCTGAAATTCAATACATGAGACGGGTCCCCAACATACTTTTGGAGCATAGATACATGAAATATCGGATGCACACCCGACAAGCTAGGTGGCAAGGAAAGCTCATAAGTCACCTCCCAATCTTTCTAAGTACCTCAAAAGGTCCAATAAACCGCGGACTCAGCTTCCCCTTCTTTCCAAACTCCATAACACCCTTCATGGGCGAAACCTTCAGCAAGACCTTCTCACCAACCATATAAGACACATCTCGAACCTTCCGGTCCGCATAACTCTTCTGACGCGACTATGCTGTACAAAACCTCTCCTAAATCAGATTCACCTTCTCTAAGGCATCCTGAACCAACTCTGTCCCCAATAGCCTAGCCTCACTGCGCTCGAACCATCCAACCGGAGATCTACACCGCCTCTCATACAACGCCTCATACGGATCCATCAGAATGCTCGACTGATAGTTGTTATTGTAGGAAAACTCTACAAGCAGCAAAAACTCATCCCAAGAACCCCCAAAATCAATAACACGGGACCGCAACATGTCCCCCAATATCTGAATAGTACGCTAGGACTGCCCGTCCGTCTGAGGATGAAACACTGTGCTCAACTCCACCTGTGTACCCAACTCCCGCTGAAAAGTCTTCCAGAACTGAAAAGTAAATTGTGTACCCTTATCGGAGATAATACACACTGGAACACCATACAATCCGAAGAATAGGTAGTACATACCGGAATGAAGTGCACAGACTTGGTCAGCCGGTCCACAATCACCCAAATCGAGTTGAACTTTTTCAAAGTTCGAGGGAGACCACTCACAAAATCCATAGTGATCCTCTCCCACTTCCACTCTGGAATAATCATCTGTTGAAGTACACCACTCGGTCTCTGATGCTTATATTTTACCTTCTGACAGTTGAAACACCGATCCACAAACCCTATAGTATCCTTCTTCATCCTTCTCCACCAATAGTGATGCCTCAAATCCTGATACATCTTCGCGGCACCCGGATAAAAAGAATACTGCGAGCTGTGGGCCTCCTCCAATATCAACTCCCAAAGCCCATCCACATTGGGCACACAAATACGGCCCTGCATCCTTAATATAGCATCATCACCAATGGTCACGTCTCTGGCATCATCATTTTGAACCCTGTCCTTAAGGACAAGCAAATGCGGATCCTCATACTGGCGCTCTCTGATGCAGTCATACAAGGAAGACCGAGAAACCACACAAGCCAACACCCGACTAGGCTCCAAAATATCTAATCTCACCAACCGATTGGCCAAGACCTGAACATCAACTGCAAAGGTCCTCTTCCCAACTGGAATATACGCCAAGCTCCCCATACTAACTGCCTTTCGGCTCAAAGCATCGGCCACCACATTGGCCTTCCCCGGGTGATACAGAATGGTAAAATCATAATCCTTAAGTAACTCTAGCCACCTCCGCTACCTCAAATTAAGATCCTTTTGCTTGAACAGATGCTGAAGACTGCGATGATCAGTGAATACCTCGCAAGATATGCCATACAAGTAGTGCCTCCAAATCTTCAAAGCATGAAATATAGCAGCCAACTCCAAATCATGTACAAGGTAGTTCTTCTAGTGGGGCTTCAACTGACGAAGCATAAGCAATAGCTCTACCCTCCTGCATCAATACACACCCGATCCCAAGCTCGAAGCATCACAATACACAGTGTAAGAACTTGAAGCTGATGGCAGAACCAACACTGGAGCCGTGGTTGAAGCTGTCTTGAGCTTCTGAAAGCTCTCCTCAAACTCGTTCGACCATACAAATGGAGCACCCTTCTGAGTCAACTTGGTCAAGGGCGATGCAATAGAGTAAAATCCCTGAACAAACTAGCAATAATAACCTGCCAACCCTAGAAAACTACGAATCTCTGTGGCTGAGGTCAGTCTAGGCCAACTCTGCACCATCTTTATCTTCTTCGGGTCGACCTGAATACCCTCGCTGGACACCACGTGTCCCAAGAAAGCCACTGAATTTAGCCAAAACTCACACTTGGAGAACTTTGCATAAAGCTTCTCCTCCCTCAACCTCTGCAATACGAATCGCAAATGTTGTGCGTGCTCCTCCTGACTACGCGAGTACACACCAGAATATCATCAATGAAAACAATAACGAATGAATCTAGATACGGTCGAAATACACTGTTCATCAAATGCATGAACACTGCTGGGGCATTGGTCAGCCCGAAGGACATAACAAGAAACTCATAGTGCCCATATCTAGTCCTGAAAGCAGTCTTCATAATATCTGAATCGCTGATCTTCAACTGATGATAGTCCGAACGGAGATCAATCTTGGAGAACACCCTCGCTCCCTGAAGCTGGTCAACTAAGTCATCAATGTGAGGCACGGGGTACTTGTTCTTCACTATTACTTGTTCAATTGCCTGTAGTCAATGCGCATTCTCATTGTACCATCTTTCTTCTTCACAACAGAACCGGTGCACCCTACGGTGACATACTAGGCCGAATGAACCCCTTATCTAGGAGTTCCTGAAGCTGATCCTTCAATTCCTTCAACTCCGCTGGTGCCATACGATATGGCGGAATGGAAATGGGCTGAGTGCCCGGCACCAGGTCAATACCAAAATCAATATCTCTATCCGGCGACATGCCCGGCAGGTCTGCAGAAAACACATCGGGAAACTCCCTCACAACTGGGACAGAATCAATGCTATGAGTCTTGGCTCCAGCATCCCTCACAAATGCCAAATATGAAAGAAAACTTTTCCCAACCATACGTTGGGCCTTTAAGAATGAAATCACCGTGCTAGGAACATAGTCAGTCACACCACACAACTCGATTCTCGAAACACCCAGTATAGCCAAGGTGATTGTCTTAGTATGACAGTCTAGAATAGCATAACACGGAGATAGCCAGTCCATGCCTAAAATAACATCGAAATCCACCATGCTCAATACCAGTAAATGTCTCCAAACCCCCAATAGTCACCAAATATGACCGATACACATGGTCTACAAAAATAGTATCGCCCACCGGAGTAGATACATGAACAGATAAAGCAAGACACCCTCGGGACGTACCCAAATGATGAGCAAAATATGAGGACACATAAGAATAGGTGGAACCAGGATCAAATAAGACTGAGGTATCTCTGTGGCAGACTGAAATAACACATATAATAACAGCATCAGAAGCAATGGCATCTGTCCTGCCTTAAGTGCATAAAAGCGAGCCTGACCACCGCCCGATCGACCTCCACCCCTGGGGCGACCCCTGGCTGTCTGACCCTCACCCCTAGCTGGCGGGATGGGTGTTGAAGAAACTGGACCAGAAGATGAGGGTTGACCCCTCTGCTGAGATGAGCTAGCAGCACGACGAGGACACTGCCTCCACATATGCCCAAACTCTCCACACTCATAGCAGCTCCCAGGTGCTGGGGACTAGGACTGATGGGAACCCCTCGTGCCAGAGTGACTAGCTGATGCACTCGGCCTGCAGGAACCCTGAGCAGATGGGGCACGAGATGAACTCTGTGCTAGAAGAGCGCCAAGAGATGGCTGACTCTGCTGAGAACCATGATAACCACGACTTAAAGATCCTCCTCGATACTCGGTTTGAGCCGACTGAGCGGAACTGAAAGAACGACCCCGTCCCTACAGGAACTGGCCCCTCAAAGGAGCGCCACTGTAACTATCAGAACCTCGAGGCCTCTTGGCCTCTCTCTCCTCTCGATCCTGACGGCGAACCGCCTCAATCTCTCGGGCTATATCAACCACCTCCTCGAATGTGGCACCCAGGACCCGCTCTCTAGTAATAAGAACATGAAGATGGTAGTTAAGACCATCAAAAAACCTCCGGATACGCTCACGATCAGTTAGAACCGGCCAAACTACATGACGAGTCAACTCTGAAAATCCCATCTCATACTGAGACACTAAAATATCACCCTGCCATAGCCACTCAAACTGTCTGCGCAGCTCCTCTCTGGGGGACTGTGGTACATACATCTCCAATAAGAGAGTGGAGAACTCCTGCCAAGTCAAAGGTGCTACACCAGCCGGCCTACGCTGCTCATACGCCTCCCACCAAGTGAAGGCAGCCCCAGTAAACTGAAAAGCAGTAAAACCCAAACCACAGGACTCAAGAATCCCTATTGTACGGAGCATCCGCTGATATCTGTCCAGAAAACCCTAGGCATTCTCACCCTCAGTACCACTAAATATCGGAGGCTGGAGCCCACCAAACCTCTTGAGACGATGCTGCTCATCCTCGGGCATAACTGAAACCCTGAACTCCTGCACTGGTGCAACTGGCTGAGCTGGAGGTGCCTCTGGAGTCTATAATCCCTGCACTACCTGCTCAGGTGTGCGAGCAGCAGGGGTCGAATTGCCTCCCCCAGCCTGTGAAGTAGCTGCTACTGCTATGGTGGCTGAAACCACCTGAGCCAGGCCAGTGCAAACTGTCAAAATCTGATCTAATGTCTCCTGAAGGCCAGGAATCACTATGGGCACAACTGGTGCCTGAGCTGGTACTGCTGGAGCCTGATCCGGAGCTGGGGTAGCTGGTGGATCAACAGATGCTGCCCTCGCTACTCTGTCTCCGCCACAACCGCGTCCATGGCCTTTGGTGGCCTCAATAGGTGGAACTGGTGGTCGTCCACCACGTCCGGTAGCTCGTGTCCTCACCATCTGTGAGAGAATAGAATAAAGAGAAGTTTAGTATTCGGATCAACAAGTTTGCAGGACAAGAATTTCAAGAATGTGGAATTTTCCTCAAGGTTCTGGAGCCTCTCGAGAAGAAATACAGGTGTCCCCGTACCACTCCGTGGGACTCTACTAAACCTGCTCATTAATCATAAGACCTAGTAACCTAGGCTCTGATACCAACTTGTCACGACCCAAATCCCAAACCCGACCGTGATGGCGCCTCTCGTGAACACAAGGCCAGACTGAACAACTCAACACCTCTTTTAACAATTTATTTAACATTTAATAACTCCAAACGCGTGTAAATCATTCATAAATGCGGAAGAACAGCGATAACAATAAGGCAACCAACCCGACACAGCCCAAACCGGGGCGTCACAAGTCATGAGATACTAGAGAGTTGCTATAAGTCTACGAAATAGAGTATCTGATATAATAGTCTGAAAGAAACTGAAATAAGATAAAATAGGGGAGTCAAGGGGCTGCGGACGTCAACAGCTACATTGAAGCTCCAACTCGCTGCCTGATCTGGGAAGAATATCAGTGCTCAGGTACAGACTCTGCTATGCCTGAATCTGCATGCATGGTGTAGGGAGTAATGTGAGTACTCCGACCCCGTGAGAAATAATAATAAATAATAACCAAAGATAAGAAAACATATAACAACACAAGGCAGTTCTATATCAGGCAGTAAATCACTTAAAGCAGTAAAGTCTATAAAGAGTCAAGTGAAATCTCATTTTTAAAGACAAGTAAATCCGGTAAAATAGCAATAAATAATGAATAGTAAAACTGCCCCTCGGGCCCAGTATCAATCGCTCTGTATAGTAACAGCCCGTCGGGCTCAATCTCAGTCACACAGCATAGTATCAGCCCCTCAAGCTCACTCTCAAATCACATGGGTACCCGCGCTCACTGTGGGCGTGCAGACTCTGGAGGGGCCCCTTACGGCCGAAGCGCTATTGTCACACCTCTTTTTTATGGCTTACACCCCGCGAAGGGTATAAAAAGAGTTTTTCCAATCAAAGGACAATTGAAATGGGATTCTTTTATTAAGAGATTCAGAGTCGCCACTTGGGAGATTTATGGTGTCCCAAGTCACCGGTTTGAATCCCGAATCAAGGAAAGGGTTTGACTCCGTATTACAGTCGCGAACCAGAAATCCGGGTAAGGAATTCT
>MU684952.1:23512-38400 GCA_026770625.1 Nicotiana glauca | reverse complement strand
TAACATCTGAGTACCTCTGAGGGCTACTGACATGAAATGCATGATACATATATATAAATGCATAAGCTTTTAAAACATACGCCTCTGTGGGCATCATCATCATCATATCGTACCCGGATGTAATAGGCTCGGTAAAAACGTACCCGGCCATCATAAGGCTTGGTAGATCGTACCCAGCCACGTGGAGCTCGGTGAAACACAACTGATCAGTGGTTGCACAATAGGTGCCGTACCTGGCCGTCTATAGTGCGGCTCGGTAGAATAAAATAGATACATATATATATAATGCATGCTTGACTCATGGAATTACGTTATAAACCTTTAGGAGTGACGTAAGGTATCCTTTGTACACGTTATTAGGACTAACTCTTCACTATGAACCTTATAAGAATCAGGAATTACCAACCGCATTGATAAAATAAGAATAAGAGAAGCAACATTAACATCAATCATCCCATAAGAGGGGAAACAATGTAAGTATTGCTAGCTTCTAAGAGTAGAGTATCTTTGGAAGCTCGTTCATTACATTATGTATAATCGGGGTCGTGCAAAATAAGGAAAGGTATAGCCTCACATACCTTGTATATACTTCCCAAATCTCATGCTATGAATTTTCACACTCCTTAGTCTACAATAAGAGAAACGATACTATCGTTATCATTTAAGCGTCATAACTATTATGTATCGACCACAACCTATTTTACGATAAAACGGATAGAACCTTACCTATATATATGAATTCACACCATTCAAAAGAATCACCAAACAGCCCAAAAAACATCAATAATCATCATATTGAGTCTCCCAAAATAGTCCACCAACCGATATCATTACTACCAAGCCTTTCGATATATATTTCACAAGTTCTAGCTTCAATGGTTTAGCCACAACTTGGATAATCTTAAATACATATAGAGTAAGAGGTTACTTACCTTTATAAAGAAATAAAAACTCCAATTTGACATTAAATTTCCACGAAATATCCCTCCAATGCTGCCACAACAACAAGAAAGCGAAACTAGTGATCAATTAGTGTTTTTCGGCACTAGAATCACTTTAGAAGGCTTGAAATCACCTAGGGTTGATATTAAGAACATGAGGGAGTATTTAAAGAACATAAACCCTTTAAAAAAACCTCCCACACGAGCTGGAACAACACAAAATTGAGCAACAACAAGAAGAACAAGAGACTTACTAGCGCCACGGGATTCCCGACACTTGATTTGTGTTGTTTGCCCTTTGTTTGGGTCTTGAATCTTGAGAGAACCTTGAGAGGGTGTTCCTAGGGTTCTAATGTCTGAAAATAGTGAAAATAAATGACTTAAAATGGGTTGGAGGCGTCCTATATATATCCAAATGTCTTAAACCGCCTTAGTGTGCCCCATAGAGAGGTGCTTGGCGCAGTCCCGCGAAGACGCTAATATCTCTCTACTCCGAGATCGTATCGACGAACGGTTTAGTGCGTTACAAACAAGACTCATAGATCTTCAATTTGGTGGGTATATAACCCCATAATTCTAAGCATATTGGGTTAAAATCTTAATGATATTTGACCTAATGATTAAGTAAAACCATGAACCTATGTTGCGACAACTTTAGTCGACTTTTGTCTCATAACTTGTTTGACTTCAAGACTTATTATATGGATACTATATGATTCAAATACCTTAAAACACTACCTCTTGAGTGTATTAAGAACCTCTAGGTTTACCCAAAAATACGGCCTACAACATCCTTGATTCGTTTAACTTCTAATACTTGTTAACCACCCTTATACACCTTTGTATCATTTAAGACCAATAGGATTAACTTCTTATCATCTTAAAGATAATCCTTTCATGGATTTATGTTAACTACCTTATGGCATGAGCTAACATACCGACCTGTAGCAACCCTTAGGGGCATTTTGACTATTTTCCTCACTTTACCTTCTAAAAGAAAACCCTCAGTCACGTTTTACCTGTTTATATATTTAAAAGTGGTTTTATTAATCTACTCATAATTATGAGGACTGTTTGGGCTGAGTTCCCTAATTTCCATTATTGTGTCCGAGAGGCTGTCAAGTTAAATACAGAGAGAGGTTGAGAACCCAATTGTTAGGATATTTGTTTACCGTGAAAATGGTAATAATAATTAAATTTGTTAATGGGACTCGAAAAATACGTGATCTATTCCCCAGCTATTTGTTAAAGCAGTTAATGCTAAGAACATGAAGTATAATGATAAAGAGCAAGCTAATACGAGGCAGTAATAAAACCAAAGGGGTCTGTTGCCCGAGCTCGGAGTTGGTCGATGGGACCTCGGGGTCGGCGTTGATATCGATCTTAGACTATCTGGGGTAGCCGAGGATGGGATAACAGTGAGAGGTATGATTAAGCAAGGATCTATATTGCCAATATTAGATGATACGATGAAGAACAAGTAAGAAAACAATGAATGAGAAGGAGGTCTCAGGTCTATGGGGATGAACCACTTTGAAGAAAAGAGAGAGATATTATTGCACTTATTGAGAAATTGAGTAACATTAGCCCATTACAAGATGGGTCGAGTCCCCTTTCTATAGGAGGGGGGAATCGACTACACATACATGTGGATTAATTAAAAAGTACGGTGGTGGGTTGGCTAGACATGATGCTTCATCATAGATTCTAGGTAGGCCGGGCCTGTCGGATGTATCCATGTGCCTAAAAGGCTCCCCCTCTGTCCTGGCTTTGTTCTTTGTATTCTCTGACTTGGGCTTCAAGGAGTCCCGAGGTCTAGAACTCAGTCGCGACCCCCTGGCCCCTGGGTCCAGGGACATGCTTCCAAAATATCTCAACAGAGAGAAATCAAGTCTTTTGATTTTGCTGCGTACAGATAGTCTCTACGTTTCCCATAGCGAAGTGATAGGAAACGATTTTGACACTTGACTCCTCGATTTTCTTTCGGCGATGCCATATCAATGATGTGACCCCTGGCTCGTGCTTTTCGACCTCATTCATTGCACTCCCTGATTTTTGTTTCCCAAGGTACAAGAACAGCTGCCGGTTTGGTTTTCGTAGATGTATTAACTACGCCCATCGGTTAGTCTTCTAAAGCATAGATGACTGTTTCGTAATCCCCTATAAATGAGGGATTCCTTGGCCTTGTTTCTCCTCTCACAATTCTTCTGCTGGCTTGCTTGACTTTCCGTTCCCCTTATTTTCTTTCACCTTAGAACATCATGTTACAAGCTCATGACTTTAAGTCCGTATGAAGGAGTTCCCTTAGATTGCGTTATGGATTTCTGCTAGAGTCCCCCTTCGTCAAACATAAGCGTGTTGTCCCGCTATTACTGTGGTCGTCGGTATGCTGGCCCTTGTTGCTGCTTCTGGTCCGAGGTGATAGGGGATCGGGAGCCGGCTTCCTATTTATGTAGATAGCTGTTTGGATTATGCACCGCTGCTCACTCTCCTACCCAGGACTGGTGTGGAATTTCATCCCTATGGTTTTTCCTTTCCCAAGGGATAAAGTGGCACTACCGTCCGTTGAGGCTGGGGCCCGCCGAATCTTCAACCATTGTCTTCGGCGGGCCATGTCTCTTTTCTCTGCCTCCTTTGTGTCCCATCCTTTTCCTCTTCTTCATCTTCTCTGGTGGGGATCCCTCGGGGGATTGAGCTGGGAGCCTATGGGAGGTGGAGATCGAAGGATTCACCATTGAGGACACGTGCTCAATGGTGCGGCGCCCAGGGATGCTGATACCGGAGATGAATCCATGAAGGCGGACCACGCGTCCGAGTTTCATCACATGTACATCCTTCCGAGTGATTCTTTGCCCGATGGGTCCATATTCTGAGTGATTCTTTGCCCGAGGGGCCCTGTTGTGATGATTTCACTATTTTCACTCATCTTTTAAATAAGCCTTTGTTGGATATTGCTAAGTAATTGATTTCAATGTTTTATGGCAGAACTAATTTTAAAGTTATATGTTTTTGAAGTGCTCGTCACTGCTTTTAGTCCATTGTTTACTTTAGTTACTTACTGAGTGCGTACTCACGTTACTCCCTGCACGTTGTGTGCAGATCTAGGTGCCCGTTAGGCGAGTGAGCATCTTCAGCCGATTTAGTTTATGTTGGGGATTTCGAGGTAGATGCATGGCGTTCGCAACCCTATTTTCTCCTTTCTATCATGTAAATTTTCGCATTTTCTAGACTATTAATGTATTAGGTATTCAGACTTGTATTAGAGGCGCTAGACTCGTGACACAAGATTGCTGGGGCTGTGTAGTTATCATTATCATGACTTTCTGCATATTTATATTGTTTTAATTCTATAATGAATTGGTATCTAAAACTCATGTTAGAAAATGGCTTAATGTTATTAGAAAGAGGGTTGTGGTTACTGATTAGTTGGCTTGCCTAGTAATGTTATAAGCATCATCACGATCAGTATTTGGGGTCGTGACAAGTTGGTATCAAAGCCTAGGTTACATAGGTCTCGTGAGTCATGAGCCGATTTAGTGGAGTCTCGCAGATCGGTACCAAGATGTTTGTATTTATCTTCGAGAGACTGCAAAACCTTTAGGAAAAACTTCATTTTCTTGAAATTCTTGTCGTGCGAATTTTTGATTCGAGTACTAAACTTCTGTTGTTCCATTCTCTCAAAGATGGTGAGGGCACGTGCTACCAGGCAGGACAGACGATCTGTCACGCCCCAAATTCGAGGGACATGACCGACGCCCGATCGGGTAGCACCAGCCGAGCGGACCTAGGTACCTTTCCTATCCCACGCGCACCCCGTATTTTTCATTATCCATTAATCAAAGAAAATAGTCACTTGAACTTAAAACACCATTTTACAAAACACACATAGTCATTTAATGAGGTTTACAACTTTCATCGCCCAATATACAAAATACATATGTACATAAGTTCGCAACCTACACTTACTGTCTACGGAGCCTCTAAAGGTACAGTAGGATAATACAGTATTTGCTGGTAACAAGGCTCCGGCTATACCTTACACAAAATCAAAATAAAACTCCGGAAACAAGCAGCCTGAGCCACGCAGGGCCCCGAGAGGAGTGGGGCTCAACAAAAAATAACTGGTGGAAGACGAAGAGGGAGCTACGATAGATGGGCTGGAGCACCTGCTGCGGATCCACTTACAATCATAACACTAATGTAGCGCCCCCGGCAAAAAGGACGGCAGTACATTTAAATTGTACTGGTATGTATAACAAACCTTACCCAGAGTAACCTCCAACCATACACAAGTAATAAACAATAGTAGGAATCAACAATTTAGTACACACAAGGAAGACAATCAAGACAAACAAGTTAACAAACTCTCCTTTCCCCATCATCATTTCCACATTTTCAATTTCACAGTGCTCTCATATTTCATTTCAATAGTGATATCAATCACTTTCCACCCTTATTACCTCGGCCACCCTTATCACCACAACCCACACCTTATTACTTCATGTTGCGGTGCGGAACCCGATCCCGCCGAGCAATTATAATTCAAAAACAATACCACAACAATACTAATTCACAAGGATAACCACAACAAGTTTTAAGAACAGCAACCACAAATCCCAATAAAAACAACAACACAACTCACAAAAGGTTTAGGGTACTATCCATACCATTTCCATCTTTTTCAACGACCCGTTATACCATTTAGATCACAATAATAGTTTTCCACCATTTACTTGCACAATCATATCAGATGTGTTAATAAACAACGCATAAGGAACAATATTTACATGAATTCGCCAATAGTTCACACAAGTAAACACATCCTGTTCACAAGAGTTTAACTTCACAATTAATTCATGGAGATATCATATACCAAGTATTTGGACACCAAACAAGGCGATTTTACAAAGGTTAAGGTGAGCCATACATACCTGAAGCTGGATTCCTTTCTAATTCCTACTTCCAATTCACCAAAATAATCTAGCAACGTCAATATTGTGCACAAATTAATATACATAACTTAAAATTGAGGTTCATAATTGCTACTCAAACTCATTTAGTTTATCAACCCCTCTTTGAATACTCCTTTACTCCTACCCAATTCCTCCTACTAGATTTTAGGTTTTTAATAGACATGCATGCATGATTTCAACCATTATTTTATGGACTAATTCATGAGACTCCCTCTCTTAGTTTAAACCATAAATTCAATGGGAGAAGTTAGGGATTTTACCTGTAAGGAAAGGGGGTATAAAGATAAGCATGAAATTTCTCGGCCCGGATGGGTTTGAAGAATCAAATTTTGGAGAAGATGACTTTATCTCTGAAGACCCTCTCTTCCTCTCTCTTAATTTTTTCAGCAAGATTGTTAAAATGAGGGGGTTGAGGTGTTTTATTGAAAAGGGGCGGGTTTTAAAAATTAGAAAATAGAAGCCCGAGAAAATCTGTGCTCCCATTCTGCGATCGCAGAATTGAAATGCGGTTCAAAAAATGCGCCCAAAACTCTGAAGGTCTGCCTGGGTCTGCGACAGGAATGCAGTTCGCATTCCTGTTATGCGGTCGCATTTTGTACCGCAAAATTGAACTCCACAAATCCTTGAGGAACTTATGCGATGATTATGCGGTCCGCATATTGATTATGCGATCGCATAATGTTCTGCATTTTCAACATCAATTTTGACAATCCGTCTGCTTCACTCTGCGGCAGAAATGCGGTCCGCATAGCTGATCTGCGATTGCATTCCGGACCGTAGAATGACAATTTTCTGGAAAAATTGATTCTTTTGATTTTGAAGTGCAAAATCAGTAAGAAGGGTTAGAACCACGGTGAGCAAGCTCGTCGCGGAGAATTCTACACATTCCTAACATATATTCGGACCTTGGCACTACGAGCTACTAGGTTTTTAAGCACAAACATTTTACGGGGCCTTACATCCTCCCCCACTTAAAATCATTCGTCCTCGAATGAGGATTTTTTTTTGAAAATCAGTTGGTTTGAAAAAAACATGATATGTAGACTCTCAAAAGTTTCACTAACTCCCATATTCTTAGAAAAATTTCGCCAGAGTCTCCTTTGTATTATGGACATTTCTACCTGTCAGAGAGCCCCCGAAACATATTTTCAAACATCATTACAGGATTACAACCATCCTTACAACTGTCATACAATTTCCTACCTTAACAATTGCACACATTTGATCACTTGATACATTTTTTTTATGAACCAGTTATCTCAATGAGTTCCACATAATCTAACCATTTCAACATACTATATGCATACAAGTAGTTTGTTACCAACTTATACAGCAATTAATTGATTAATTATCACAAGAGTCTTTGTCAAACTTTCATTTACCAAAGAGATGTTCACATGACTTAAAACAATCACAACACCTATAAGTCTTGCACAACTAGAGGAACTTCACTAGTATTAGGAAGGAAATAACTCGGACATAATGATAGTTGTTTTAGGGATAGAAAGGTCACATAATTTCTTCTAAACATGATCAAACAGATGAGGATATTTCTCTTTCATTTCCTTCTCCGCTTCCCACGTAGCTTCCTCAACCCGTTGACTCCGCCACAACACCTTGACTGAGGCAACTTCCTTATTTCTCAACTTACGGACTTGTCTATCAAGAATGGCAACCGGAACCTCTTCATATGACAACGCTTCATTAACCTCGATAGTCTCGACTGGAACGATGGTGGATGGATCTCCAACCAATTTCTTCAATATGGACACGTGCAACACCGGGTGCACTAATGACATTTCGGGAGGCAATTCCAACCTATAGGCCACCTGCCCTATCCTTTGAATGATTCAATATGGCCTGACATACCTAGGACTCAACTTACCTTTCTTTCTGAAGCGCATGATTCCCTTCATAGGGGATACCCTCAAGAACACCCAATCATTAACTTGAAATTCCAATTCCCTCCGACGTACGTCCACATAAGATTTTTGGCGACTCTATGCAGTCTTCATCCTTTCTTGAATGATTTTAACTTTCTCCATTGCCTGGTGTACAACATCTGTCCCTATCAGTTCTGCTTCGCCCACTTCGAACCACCCAATCGGAGACCTACACCTTCTTCCGTATAATGCCTCAAATGGGGCCATCTAAATGCTAGCATGAAAGCTGTTATTGTAAGCAAATTCTATAAGGGGCAGGTGATCATCCCAATTACCTTTGATGTCCAAGACACAAGTCCGCAACATATCTTCAAGCATTTGAATAGTCCACTCTGCCTGACCATCGATCTGCGGATGGAAAGCCGTGCTGAGATTCACCTGGGTACCCAAACCTTGCTGAAATTTCTTCCAAAAATTAGCTGTGAACTGCGCCCCTCGATCTAAAATAATAGAGAGCGGAGTACCATGAAGCCTCACTATTTCCTTGATGTAAAACCGAGCATACTGTTCTGCGGTATCGATGGACTTGACTGACAAGAAGTAAGCTGATTTGGTGAGTCGATCCACTATCACCCAAATTGAGTCGAGCTTTCGCTGAGTGCGAAGTAATCCTACCATGAAATCCATGTTGATCATCTCCCACTTCCACATTGGTATTTCCATAAGCTGGGTTAACCCACCGGGCCACTGATGCTCAGCTTTTACTTGCTGACAATTTGGACATTTAGATACAAAGTCAGCCACACCCCTCTTCATACCGTTCCACCAATAAATTTCCTTGAGATCGTGATTCTTCTTCATAGAACTCGGGTTTACTGAATACCTGGAATGATGAGCCTCCGCCATTACTCTTTCCCGAAGGTTATCCACATCTGGAACACATAGCCTTTCTTGACATCATAGCACATCATCATTTTCATCAAGTGAAAATGCCGAAGTCTTGTTGTTCAGAACTGCCTCCTTCATCTGTGCCAATGCTGGATCGATGAGCTGTTTTTCCTTGACTTTCGTTACAAGCGATGATTCTGCTCTATTACGCACCATAATTTCCTCCTCATTTGGGGTCGAAATGCCAACCCCAAGACTGGCCAACTGATAGACCTCCCTAGCTAGGAGCCTTTGATCCGCCCCCAAGTGAGCCAAACTACCCATGTACTTTCGACTGAGGGCGTCGGCCACAACATTCGCCTTTCCCGGATCTTATAAGATGTTCATATCATAATCTTTAAGCAATTCTAACCACCGTCGCTGGCTAAAATTTAAATCCTTATATTTGAACAAATATTGGAAACTCTTATGGTCTGAGAACACATCCACATGGACCTCATAAAGGTAATGTCGCCATATTTTCAAGGCAAATACAACTGCTGCAAGCTCCAAATCATGCGTCGGGTAATTCTTCTCGTGATTCTTGAGTTGTCTTTAAGCATACGCTATAACCTTCCCAAGATGCATCAATACACATCCCAAATCGACCCTGGAAGCATCGCAATACACCACAAATTCTTTCGTGCCTTCCGGCAAGGCCAATATCGGTGCCGAGGTCAACCTTGACCTCAATTCCTGAAAACTTCTCTCACAAGTGTTGGACCATTGGAACTTAACTACTTTCTGCGTCAATTTAGTCAATAGGGAGGCGAGGGTAAAAAATCCCTCCACAGACCTCCGGTAGTACCTGGCTAAACCCAAGAAGCTACGAACCTCCGTCGGGGTCGTGGGTCTAGGCCAATCCTTCACCACTGCAATCTTCTGGTGGTCCACCTGAATCCCCTCACTGGTAAAAAACATGACCCAGAAAAGTGATGGACTCCAACCAAAATTCACATTTTGAGAATTTAGCGTACAACTGGTGCTGATGAAGAGTCTGCAAAACTGCACTGAGGTGATAGACATGATCCTCCCAGCTTCGTGAATAAACAAGGATTCATCAATGAAAACAATCACGAAGGAGTCTAGAAATGGCTTGAAGACTCGGTTCATAAGATCCATAAAAGCTGTCGGGGCGTTGGTTAGCCCAAAAGACATGACCAAGAATTCAAAGTGACCGTAGCGAGTTCTAAAAGCGGTCTTGGGAATATCCTGCTCCCTAATCTTCAATTGGTGATATCCTGACCGCAGATAGATTTTGGAGAATAATCTTGCACCTTGCAATTGGTCGAACAAATCATCTATTCGAGGCAAGGGATACTTATTTTTGATGGTGACCTTGTTGAGCTGCCGATAATCAATACACATCCGGAGAAACCCATCATTCTTCCTGACAAAAAGAACCGGAGCACCCCACGGTGACACACTCGGTCGTATAAACCCCTTCTCTAATAAATCCTTCAACTACTCCTTTAACTATTTTAATTCTGCTGGTGCCATTCGGTATGGAGGAATAGATATTTGCTGGGTATTTGGCAACACATCAATCCTGAAATCAATCTCCCTATCTGGTGGGATTCCTGGAAGTTCATCTGGAAATACTTCAGGAAACTTGTTCACGACCGACACAGACTCGAGGGCAGACAGTTTTGATGTGGTGTCTGTCACCCGGACCAAATGATAGATACATCCCTTTTTAATCATCTTTGAAGCTTTAAGGTAGGAAATAAACCTACCCTTCAGCACCACACCAGTTCCCTTCCACTCAGCAACTGGCTCATTAGGAAACTCGAGCCTCAGGATTCTCATTCGGTAGTCAAGTTTGGCAAAACATGCATAAAGCCAGTCCATTCCCATAATAACATCAAAATCTACCATTCCAAGCTCGACCAGATCGGTCTTAGTAATACGACCACATACCACAACAACACAATTCCTATAAACTTGTGCGGCAATGATAGTATCACTAACCAGAGTCGATACAGAGAACGGCTCATGAAGCTGTTCAGGTTCTATCCCAAAGCTTGAAACAATGAATGGGGTGACATAAGAAAAAGAGGATCCGGATCAATAAGAGCATAACAATCAATGGCCTGAACAGACAAGATACTTGTAACCACATCTGGAGAAGCCTCTGCACTCTGGAGACCACTCAAAGCATAGAACTGGCTGGGTCCACCTCTACCACGAGCTCCTCCCCTAACTGTACCATATCCCGCCAGGGCTGGAGGACGTACAGATGATGTAGCGACTGAAGAACCGGATGACTGAGTAGATCCCCTACCCATGCCCTGACTGGGTACATGACAGTCTCGCTGAATGTGACCTCTCACCCTGCATTTGAAACACACCGGGATATCCAAGTAGCAAGTCTCTGTATGAAATCTCCCACACTTGGGACATGGAGCCCTCCCCTGCTGCTGTGATCTCCCTCCTGAACGATCGGACCGATGGGGCCTTCTACTGTCTGAACCTGGTCACATGCGGCTACTCTGCTGGTAACTGTGTAGGGATGGTGGTGCGCTCGCTGAGGACTGAGCATATGACTGGGACGGCCCTGACGACCCTCTCCCCTAACCTAATCTCCCTGAGTGGCCCACTGATCGGGCCCTGCTGCTATTCTCACTTTCCGCCCGAATCTTCAATTTCCTAGCCTCTGTGGCCTGAGCGAATCCCACAATCTTTCCATAGTTCATGTTCGAGTGTAAGGCCGCTGTAGCAGCCTCATTCAGTACCAAGGGACTAAGGCCCTGAACAAATCGAGGAACTCTAGCTGCCATGGTCGACACTAACTGAGGAGCATACTTGGACAACCTCACGAACTCCATGTGGTACTCCCAAACACTCATGCTACCCTGCTTGAGGGTCTCAAACCTAGTGGCAGGGGCTGCTATTGTCTCAGCAGGCAAGAACTGGTCCATGAACGCATCTACAAACTCATTCCATCTGGCCGGAGGTCCTCCCTCCCCACGGGAGTCCTCCCACATCTCGAACCCTGAATACACTGCTCCCTTCAATATGTATGATGCCAACTCAACTCCCTATGTCTCTAAATATTTCATCCCTCGGAGGGTCTAATACATTTCCTCAAGGAATTCCTGCGGATCGGCCTCTGGATCTGTGCCTGAGAATTCTGGAGGGGCTAGCCGCAAAAACTGGTAAACTCTGGAACAAGCTGAACCTCCCTGTCCACTAGAGGATGCAGGGGCATCCTGGGATCTCTGGGCCTGAGCTGCCACTAACTGGGTCAATATGCAGATGGCTCCTCTAAGGTCCCCATCAGAAGCCTCGGGACCAGGAGCTGGGATGGTGCCCCAATCAGGAATATCGGTGGGAGGGATGGTGGAAACCTCTACCGCTGCAAGAATAGGAACATCCTAGTCTGGGACAGACGGGCCAGGTAGGTTCAAGGCCGGGGAGTCACTCTCACCCACGACATCAGGTACAAGATTCATAGCCTCACTTGTGGTGGTATTGGCCCCAAGGCCGAGTCTAGCTCTCTTCTTAGGTGCCATTACTGAAAAAGTTCAGAACAAAGCACGAGTTAGATATAGATACTTTCACATTTCACTTCACCGCACGATACAGAATAACAAAGAAGTGGGAAAATTTCCTAAATGTCCATGCAACCCCCCACTTATAGATGTGGTCGACTTCACACCGATAAGTAGGGCTCTACTATACATGGCTCCGAGACATCCTAGGACTCCTTTAAAACCTGGCTCTGATACCAAGTTTGTCACACCCCAAATTCGAGGGACATGACCGGCGCCGGACCAGGTAGCCCCAGCCGAGCGGACCTGGGTGCCTTTCCTATCCCACACGTACCCCATATTTTTCATTATCCATTAATAAAAGGAAATAGTCACTTAAAATTAAAACACCATTTTTAAAAAAAACACATAGTCACTTAATGAGGTTTATAACTTTCATTGCCCAATATACAAAATACATATGTACATAAGTTCGCAACCCACACTTACTGTCTACGGAGCCTCTAAAGGTACAACAGAATAATACAGTATTTGGCGGTAACAAGGCTCCGACTATACCTTACACAAAATCAAAATAAAACTCCGGACACAAGCAGTGTTGGCCACGCAGGGCCCCGAGAGGAGTGGGGCTCACAAACAAAAAAAGCTAATGGAAGACGAAGAGGGAGCTATGATCGGTGGGCTGGAGCACCTGCTGCGGATCCACCTACAATCATAACACGAATGTAGCGCCCCCGACAAAAAAGACGTCATTACATTTGAATTGTACTGGTATGTATAACAAACCTTACCCTGTGATTAGCATAATCAAAAGCACGGAAAAACAACGATAACAACTGGGAACCATTCCGTCACAGCCCGACATCGGGGTGTCACTAGTCATGAGCTACTACAGAGTTCACTAAAGTGCTACAAGTCCAGAAATAGGAACAAAGTCTAAAAGTAACATGAATAATATTGTGATGACCCGAACCATCGTCTTAGGTATTACCGCCCTGTTTTTCCCATATTGTGTTGTTTTATGTTTCATTATTGGTATTGGGTGCGTTAAAATTTAAATGGAGTAATTTTGATAAGAAATGAGACACTTAGTTTCTTTTAAGAAGACTTAAATTGGAAAAGTCAACTGGATGTTGACTTATGAGTTAGAGGGCTCGAAATTTATTTCCGATGATTCGGTTAGTTTCGGGGGATGATTTAAGGCTTAGGAGAGCAACCGGAAGAAATTTTGGAGGTTCGGTGTAGAAGTTAGCCTATTTTGGCGAAGTTAGTATTTTGGCGAATACCGGTTGGTAGGTGAGATTTTGATCCGAGGGTCGGAATGGAATTCCGAGAGTTGCTGTAGCTTCGTTATGTCATTTTGGACTTGTCTGCAAAGTTTGAGGTCATTCGGACTAGTTTTGACGTGTTTCGGCATCGGTTGTGAAATTTGGAAATTTAATAAGTTCTTAGGCTTGAATCCATGCATAATTGGTGATTTTGATGATATGTGATGTGATTTGAGGCCTCGACTAAGTCCGTGATGTGTTTTCAGACTTGTTGGTGCCTTTGGTTGAGGTCCCGGGGGCCTCGGGTGTGTTTCGGGTGAGTACGGACATTCCGGAACATAGAAAATGGAAGGGGCAGTCATTGGGACGCGGACCGCGGTTCTTTTGGCGCGGCCGCGCTGGCTGGGCGCGGACCGCGGTGCTTTCTGTGCGGTCCGCGTAGGTGAAGAATCTGCAGGTCACCAGTCCTACTTCGGAAGCTCATATCTTTTTATCTACAAGGAATTTGGAGTTGATTCAAAAACGAAAGTTGTAGATCTTCGTGTCTAGTTTCCAGAAAGCTAAAGAAATAATAATTTTGACATTTGTAGCGAAAGTTATATCCCAAATACCAATGCCTGTCACTACAGAGCAAACTGCGCGTCCGCGGCCATTTTTGTACGGCCGCACCGGTGAAAATCTGGGGGTACATGTATAAATACGAGATTTTGGGTTTTATTTGATATTTTACCCATGGGAGCTCGGATTTTGGCGATTTTTCGAAGGGTTTTCAAGAAATTCATTGCGGTAAGTAATTTTAATTCAGATTTGGCTAGATTACATGAATATATCATTGAATCCATCATTTAATTTGAGATTTGGGATGGAATTTAAGAAGAAAATTGGTGAAATCTCCCAAAATATAAAATGATGATTTGAAGGACCAAACAACATCGGAATTGGGAGTTCTTGGTATGTACGGACTCGTGACGAGACGAGGATTCCGGAAATGTGAATTTCGAAATTTTTCGGGACGTGGGCCCGGGGCTCGGGTTTTGCCAATTTCGTGTTTTTAAGTATTTTTCGAGTTCTTTCGATTGGGTTATGTCCCATTAGCATATTATGATGTATTACTTATGATTTTGGATAGATTGGATGCGCGTGGAGGCCAGTTTGAGGGGCAAAGGCATCGCGGGCTAGAATTCTCGCCGGTTCGAGGTAGGTAATACTTGTAAATGATGTCCTGAGGGTTTGTAAACCCCGGACTTGCACATCATAGTGCTGTATTGAGGTGACTTGCACGCCAGATAATGGGCGTGGGGTAAAGTACCATTGGGGATTGTGACTTGGTCCATCCCGCTTAATAAAAACACTACCTAATGGCTTGAAATTGAATTGACACCCTAATAAAGATATTAATTAT
>MU684952.1:1202-18119 GCA_026770625.1 Nicotiana glauca | reverse complement strand
TTTAGGTATGAGTTGAATTTTTAGGATATAAATTGAACCTTTTATGATATGAGTTGAACCTTTAGGATATGACTTGAACTTTTAGTTTTTAGGTTTTGTTCTTGTGAATTGAACTTGTAGGATATAAATTGAACCTTTTAGGATATGAGTTGAGCCTTTAGGATATTACATGAAATTTTTAGGATATGACTTGAAATTTTAGGATATGACTTGAACCTTAAAGATATGACTTGAATTTTTAGGATATGATTTGAACTTTTAGGATATGAATTGAACCTTTAGGATATTACTTGAAATTTTTAGGATATGACTTGAAATTTTAGGATATGACTAGAACCTTAAGGATATGACTTGAATTTTTAGGATATGACTTGAATTTTTTAGGATATGACGTGAAATTTGTAGTATATGACTTGAACTTTTAGGATGTTACGTGAAAGTTTTAGGATATGACTTGAAATATTTAGGATATGACTTGAACCTTAAGGATATGACTTGAATTTTTAGGATATGACTTGAAATATTTAGGATATGACTTGAACCTTAAGGATATGACTTGAATTTTTAGGATATGACTTGAAATATTTAGGATATGACTTGAACCTTAAGGATATGACTTGAATTTTTAGAGTATGACTTGAACTTTTAGAATATGAATTTAACCTTTAGGATATTACTTGAAATTTTTAGGATATGACTTGAAATTTTAGGATATGACTAGAACCTTAGGGATATGACTTGAATTTGTAGGATATGACTTGTATTTTAGGATATGACTTGAATTTTTTAGCATATGACTTGAAATTTTTAGGATATGACTTGAACTTTTAGGATATGACTTGAAATATTTAGGATATGACTTGAACCTTAAGGATATGACTTGAATTTTTAGGATATGACTTGAAAGTTTTAGAATATGGCTAGAACTTTTAGGATATGAATTGAACATTTAGGATATTACTTAAAATTTTTAGGATATGACTAGAACCTTAAGGATATGACTTGAATTTGTAGGATATGACTTGAAATTTTTAGGATTTTTAGGATATTACTTGAAATTTGTAGGATATAACTTGAAATATTTAGGATATGACTTGAACCTCAAGGATATTACTTGAATTTTTAGGATATGACTTGAAATTATTAGGATATGACTTGAAATTTTTAGGATATGACTTGAACCTTAAGGATATGACTTGAAATTTTTAGGATATGACTTGAAATATTTAGGATATGACTTGAAATTTTTATATTACAAATTGAATTGTTATGGATATGAGTTGAACCTTTATGATATGATTTGAAATTTTGGTTTATGTATTGGAATTTTAGATTGCGGGAGGATTTTGTAGACGGGGTTGATTGTAATAATAGACATGCAATGGAACTTCCACCAAGAATAACAAAGACACAGTACCTGCAGATTGTGCCTTTAGTTGTTCTTCTCATTAGCGACAACGATGATGAGAAGGCAAGAACATGTGTTTCAAATAATTATGGTGTATGTAGGAGTTTAACATTTCCTAAGTAGATAAAAGAAGAGGTAATAGAGGAATTCTCTACTTCATTTTCCAAGAGGAAAAGAAGTTTAATTGAGAGCGACAAGGGTGATGGCGACAGAATGTTTTCCATCGGTCATGGCAGTTCCCATAAAATGGGGATCATAAGATTCTATGATGACAAAGATTATAGGAAGTTTTGTTCTCAACTTTCTTCCAAGTCCGTATCTCCAAGCTTAGTGGGATACTGGTGATATATTCTTCGGATCAGACAATGATTTGACTAACAAAAGTATGGAACTACTAATCAAAAGAATTAAAGCTAAAGTACCATTAGAGGGCGGCGAATTCCATGAGGTTGACAAAAGTCATTAAATTCTTTTGAACTGAATTTGCCACTATTGTCGAACCTTAAAGATTTTATTTCACATGCACTTTCTTTTTCCACAACTACTTATAGAATTTTTAAAAGCAGCAAAATTTTAAGATTTTTGGTTCAAGAAATAAACTCAAGCCTTTCTGCTAAAGTCATCAATGAAAAACATAAAATATTTACTTTTACCAAAAGAAGGTGTATTCATTGGTCCACACACATCAGTGTGAACAAGATAGAGCGGTTTGGTTGATCTTGACATGGCCTCCTTTGGAAAACTCCTCCTTGAATATTTTCCAAGTAGACAAGCTTCACACAATTGATTGAGATAGTTGAGTGACGGTATCCCATGCACCATACTATTTTTTCCCACTGATTTGAGTGTTTTAAAATTCAAGTGCCCAATCGAAAATGCCAATATCATGATTCATCTTGCACATTAGGCTTCAAACTCTCTGTATCAATTGTCTTGAGATTTAGAGAAAACAATCTATTCTTTGTCATATGCACTTCAACAATTAGAATTCCACTTGAATCTTTAAGCCAAAGATACATATTTTTTATGTGGATGTCATATTCCTTTTCAAGAAGTTGACCCAAACTTAAAAATTTTAAGTTTGGCACATAATAGACATCTTGAATTAACTTGTTGCCACTATTTTTATAGGAGATCAAAATCGTACCTATTTATTCGATTTGAATCTTTGAGGTATCTCTAAATGAAACATTACCTCTCACCGACTTATTGATCTCCAAAAACTTGTCTTTAAATCCACATTTCTTGCTCCATTGTCCAAATACCACGAGCTACAATCATCCTTATTTTCTTCTTGGAATGCCAACACCAATGTTGACTCATCTTCTTCATTCCTCTCGTCAACAAGCTTAGATTTTTATTCAACATTGTTACGACATTCCCAAGAGTAATTGCAAAATTTATGACAATTATAACACTAAATTTTTGATTTATCATATGTTTGTCCATTATTTTCTTAGTGGTAGCCACATCCTTCTTCTCCTTCTTGTCCACGATAAGGTCCTCTGAATGTTTGGTGAATTTTAACTTTATTGTTAAAGCTGTTACAATTAATTCTTCTTCTTCCATGATTGACACAACCTCGTTCTCTTCCATTTCCTCGATATCTTTTTCACCTCTATAATCCTTAAAAGATGCATGAGTTTTAAGAAGTTGCTCCAATGGTACTTCTTGTCTGCTCTTGATGTTTTATTTATGGTCCTATAAATAATCCTCCAATTTCTCCACCGTCATAAATTCTAAATCATTAGACTCTTCAATAACACACACCACAAAATCAAATTTTTGTGTTGAAGTGCGAAGCATATTGTAACGACCCGACCGGTCGTTTTGAGCTCTAACGCGTCGTTCAGCAGTTGAAAGTCATGAACAACTTCATATAAGGTATATTGACTTGTGCGTATGGTCATAATTGAATTTAGGGAAATTCGGAGTCAAATTGGAAATAAAATTTTCATTGCGGCAGCCTTAAGTTGAAGAAAATGGCTAAGATTGAAATTTTGAGTAAATGACCTCGGAATCGGGATCTGAAAGTTCCAACATGTTCGTATGATGATTTCGCACTTGGGCGTATGTCCGAATTTGGTTTTGGATAACCCATGAGCATTTCGGCGTATAGTGTGGAAGTTAGTATTTTAGAAGAATTTCATAAATTTGAGTTGGAAGGCATTTCAGTGATATAGATGTGTATTTGGGATTCAAAGTCTGGGAATAGCTCCGTATGGTGATTCTGGAGTTGGGAGCGCGATCAGAAGTGAATTCGGATGTCCGGAGGTCATTTTGAAGTCATTTGGCTAAATATAGAAATTTGAAGGTTTTTGAGAAAATTCGACCGGAAGTGGAAATTTTGATATCGGGGTCGGAATGAGATTCCGAAAGTTGGGGAAAGTCCGTAATGTCGAATGTGACTTGTGTGCAAAATTTGAAGTCATTCCGGAATGATTTTGGTAAGGTTTGAGACACTTAATCTCTTTTAAGGAAGCTTAAGTTGGAAAAGTGAACTGTATATTGACTTATGTGTTAGAGCACTTGAAATGCGAATTTTATGGTTCGGATAGCTTCGTTAGGTGATTTGGGACTTAGGAGTGTGTCCAGATTATTTTTGTGATGACCGGTGTAGAATTAAGTTTGATTTGGCAAAGTTACCATTTTGGCGAATTCCGGTTGATTGGTGAGATTTTGATCCTAGGGTCGGAATGGAATTCTGAGAGTTGCTGTAGCTTTGTTATGTCATTTTAGACTTGTCTGCAAAATTTGAGGTCATTCGGACTAGTTTTGACGTGTTTCGGCATCAGATGTGGAATTTGAAAGTTCTTGAGATTCATAGACTTGAATCCGATGATGATTTGATGTTTTGATGTTATTTTGGGTGTTTCGAAGGTTAGAACAAGTTTGAATAATATTGTGGGATATGATATAATTGGTTAAGGTCCCGAGGGCCTCGGGTAGATTTCGGAAGGTTAATGGAATGGAATTCGGACCCAAAAGAAAAAAAGGAACTGCTGCAATTTTCATTAAAATATCATGGTATAGCCAGTTTTCACACTTGTCAATAAAAAATAGCTAGCGTTTATCAAGTCAATGAAAAATAGCCATTATTTTGCTGCAACAGGGACCGGTCCAGTATAATATACGGGAGTTCTGGTGCATTTATGTACGAACTCCAACATATTATGCTGGACCGGTATACTTTGCTAACTCCTGTAAAATTTACGGGAGATTGGAGCACCAGTGCTCCAAACTCCAGTATATTATGCTGGACAATTATACTTGCTGGAACTCCCGTAAAATTTGTGGGAGTTCCAGCATAATTATTCTTGAACTCCCGTAAAATTTGCGGGAGTTCCAGCATAGTTATCTTGGAACTCCCGTAACATTTACGGGAGTTCAAGCATACTTATGCTGGAACTCCCGTAAAATTTGCGGGCGTATTTTTTCGGATTTTGAATAGTGTTTTCTCTTAGATTTAAAGTGGCTAAATTTATATGACTTTTGAAACTAGGCTATTTTTCAACGACCAGTGGTAAATCTGGCAGTTTTTGAATTTCTCCCGCAAATTTCTGGAGAAGGCCTTTGGGCAACAATCATGGAGCGTACTTCGGGGGCCTATATCTTTTGATCTACAATGAATTTAGAGATGATTTATCAACGAAAGTTGTAGCCCTTCGTGTCTAGTTTCTATATCGCTAAAGAAATCATAATTTGGTCATTTGTAGTGAAGGTTATGATCGATTGAAAAAGACTTGTGGAGCAGTTTCTCCAGAATTTTCTGATTTCATGAAGCCTATTTTAGAAGCTCATATCTCGGGATTATAAAGAGATATATGGTGTACACCCTATAAAATTAAAGATCTTCGAGTCTAGTTTCTAAATCTTCAAACCGTTTGTCATTAGGATATTTATACAAGATGTTATGGGTGTTTAAACAGAAGGTGTCCGACAAGGAACAATTTTAATAGGATGTACAACTTGTACAGCAAAAGTGCAAGGTACAACTCGACGAAGCACGGGCAGGTTCTTTTAAACACGGATTTGGCTTATTTCTTTCATTTCTTTCATTTGGTTTGGATGATTTTGGAGATAATTTCAAGGGGGATACAAGATAAATACAAGATTATATATGAATTAGAACATGAAAAATCAGTAGAAAAGTGGGGTTTTAGGGCTTGTGATTTTAAGATCTTCTAAGGTCGATTTGAAGGATCAAACGAGCTCCGATTTTTGTGTTCTTTATATGTATAGACTCGTGAGAGGACGAAGAACATTTTGGTATAAAAATTTTTGAGTTTTGAGATGTGGGCCCGGGGCTCGGGTTTTGTCAAATTCGTGAATTTTGATATTTTTCGATTGCTTTCGATTGTGTATGTCCCTTTAGCATAATGCGACATATTCGTTGTGATTTTGGGCAGATTCGTCGCACGAGGAGGCCAATTCGAGAGGCAAGGGCATAATGAGCTAGACTTTTGGCCGTCTTGAGGTGAGTAATGCTTGTAAATGATATCCTGAGGGTTTGAAACCCCGTACTTTCACATCGTAACGCTATATTGAGGCGTGACATGCATTCTATGATGAGTGCGGGTTTGTTTACTATCGGGGATTGTGACTTGGTCCATCCCGAGAGTTATTTTCTACTATATTGGCGATTGATATGTATAATTTATTATTGAGAATTTAGCTTACTGCTAAGTTTGGGGCCTTGTGCCGACCTGTAGAATCCTTAGAGGATCCTTATGTGTTTTTCATCACTTGTTTGTATAAAACCATACTCTCAGTCATGTTTTCAACTGTTAAAAATATTATAAGAACTGTATTTTTGATCATGAATATTGAATGAAAAGTATATGAGGGCGAAGATCTCTATAACTTGGTATGCCCGAGAGGTTGTGCATTACTTGACTGAGATGGGTCGAGGACCCGATAGTGAGGATGTTTATACTTGATATGGATCGGGTTGCACGCCGTAGTAATGATATATTGATATAGATCGGGGTACACGCCGCAACAGTGATATATTGATACGGATCGGGCGGCACGCCGCAATAATGGTATATTGATATTGAGGTTCGAGAGCCTATTTGATGCCACGAGATGGCTAATATTGCGCCTAGGCTGCAGGAGCCCCTCCGGAGTCTGTACACACTCTCAGTGAGCACCGTAGACGATAAATAAATGGAGCGGGCTGCACGCCGCAGCGGGTACTAGAGTGTACCGTCATATGAATTGCATTGCACTCATGCATTTGTTCCTTATCTGCATTATTTGCCATAACAATTATGTGCTCTTATTTCATTGTTTGGTTGCTTCATACCGTTCTAAGACTGAGGGGTTGATACTGTTCTGAGATACTGATATTGAGCCCGTGAGGCTGATGTTGTACCTTGTGAGTTGGGAGTGAGCCTGAGAGGCTGATGCTGTACTTTATGAGTTGGGAGTGAGCCCCCGGGGCTAATACTGTACTGAGAGGTTGATATTGAGCCAGATGGGCAGATTTCTGGTTATTTATTACTTGTTGAAATTATTTTCGCAACTGTTGAAAGGATCATTTTCAAAAAGAGGTTTTATATTGAGCCAATATATTTTTAAAGATTTCACAATTTTCACTGATTTTCTCAATTGAAGGTTTTTTCTCTGCTTCTATACATCATGACGATATGTTTTACGTGATTTCTTACCAATCAGTTGTTATTTACTTTTATTACTCACTGGGTTGGAGTAATCACTTTACTCCCTACACCTCACGTGCAGCTGCAGGTATTGATCACCCGGTAGCGGGATATTAGCTGATTGGAGGTATTACTATTGTAGCTGACTAAGGTGACCGCCAGCGTTCGCGGCACCAGACATTGTCTTTAGAATTTTAGAATTTAATTTTGTATATTATTGGCCTTGTAGTTGTGTTAAGGTTTTCTTTAGATGCTCGTAACTTGTGACACCCCGGTTGGGTTATGTTGGGCTATAAGCATTGGTTATTATTGTCATTAAGCTGTATTTATCTATTCATTTATGTTTAATAATTGTTAAAGAGACGATTTGGGTTAGTTGGCTGGCCTTGTCTTCACGAGAGGCGCCATCACGACCGGGTTAGCAAATTGGGTCGTGACAGATATTTTCTACCATACGGACATCTTCTATGTCCTCCTGTATCGTCTTAATTGATTTATGACAACCTTCACTTTTGAATATTAATCTGAAATGTATTTAGATTTTTCCATTTTTAAAACTTCAAAATCACACTTTAGAGTTTGAAGTTCTACCTTTCTCACCTTGTCAAATCCTTGGAGAGAATTTTGTAAAATCTTCCAAACTTCCTTTGAGGTGGTAGCATCTCACCTTCTCAAACATGGCATCATCCAAACGTTTGGTGGATAAGCGTGAGAGCTTGTTGATCCTTCTTCCTTGTGTTTGCCAATATATCTTTTATATTTTTTAATAGAGCTTCCTCTTTATTGGTTTTGCATACCCTCTATCTACAATTTTCAACACATTCTGGGAGCCAAGAATGACATTCATGCATAGACAATATTTCTCATAATTATCTTTTGTGAGAAGGAGGTATTGAAAATACAGCGGCCATTACTCGCCATTGCTCTGATACCACGTTGTTGGAAAAAAATAATATCTCGCACATGAACGATATCCTTGGCAAATAATAATAACACGAGAGTGTAACAAAGACACCAAATCTTTTAATAGGGTAAAGTGCAATGCCCGAGCAAAGCAATGTAATACCATTATAATATTAAAACTTAGTAATGTCAAGAGACTACTACAACTTCAAAATAAATAATACTCTTTATTTTAAAACACCTTACTATATTATCACTCCCATACTCTTCTTAACTCATATACTAAAATTTGTGATTTACTCTCTCTACGCTCTATTGCGCTCTCTGATTTTAGTGTACTTACAATGATGAGGAACCGTCTCTATTTATAGACTTTTATTGCTCACCAAAACCAACTAAAATTTGTTATGGGCCTACTTTGGCGATTTGTAAGATTTTCAATTTTTTTGTAAGTTGGTTATACAAGTTGCTCCACAGCCCAAGCAGCAAACCAAACCAATTAGATTTTTGTTTTTTATTTTTTTTTATTTAGATGGGTACCACAAATCTCCCCCTAATTTTGATTGTTCTTCATCATTTTAAGTCTTGAACACAATCTCTGAAAAAATTAAAACTTGAGAGGTTTCGTATAAATATCACCAACATGATCATAAGACTTCGCATATTCGAGCTTTACTTCCTTCTTTGAAATACATTACCTTTGCTTGTAGGATTTAGCGACAATACTTTCTTTGTGTCGCGTCATATCTCTATGATCATTTTTCTTTTGCCTTGCATATTGTTTCACTCCAATTGCTCGATGACCCTTGGGAAGAGTTGTTAACTTAAAGTATTTTTGTTATCTATTGACTGGATCTCCTCATTGTCTCCATCTTTTATCTGAAATAGCTTCATCAAAGTTCATTGGTTCACTATCAGCAAAGAGACAAAATTAAAAATCAAAATTAGTAACTACTTTTGTGTTATCATAGAGCTCTTGAATACTCCTTGTCCTTTGTGATCGTTCATTTGAATTTTTTTTAGAAAAAGGGGATTCAACAATGGTTGGTGAAGTAGGTGGTGTTGCATGTTGCACAGGTTCCATGATCTCTTGCTCTTCTTCATCACCAAAGTACGGGAGTATATCATATAAAGTTTCTTCTTGAGCTTCACGATTCCATGCCAATTCTTCATCAAATTCAAGATCAAGACTTACCACCACCTTGACGCTGCTTGGGTTGTATAACTTGTAGCCTTTTGAACTCGTATCGTAGCCAACAAACACATGCTTAACACTTCTATCATCAAGCTTTGCTCTCCCTTTCTATGGCCCATGAGCATAGGCTATACTCCTAAAGATTCTCCAATGCTTGACATGTGTCTTTCTTCCATTCCATGCTTCTTGAGGAGTTTGATCTATAACATTTCTTGTTGGAGACCTATTGTTAAAATAAATTGCACAAGAAATAGTTTCTGCCCAAAATTCCTTGGGAATACCTTTAGCTTTCAAGATACATCAATCTATATTAAGAATCTTTGATTCATTCTCTCTGAAACTCCATTTTTGTTCAGGTATATAAGGTACCATTTGAGGGCAATGAATTCCATGATATTGACAAAAGTCATTAAATTCTTTTGAACTGAATTCGCCTATTATGTCTGACCTTAAAGATTTTATTTCATAGCCACTTTCTGTCACGACCCCGATTCACCCTTGTTGAACCATCGTGATGGCACGTAGTCTCTACGACTAGGTAGGTCTAAATTGCTTAAGATAACCAAAACTTACGGAAGTAAAGTAATTTTAAAATATAAATAATGCAATAACAATGTCTAAATGTGCTGCTTGACATACACCATATATATTTAAATCTCAAAAACATTATTTAAATCCAAGACCCGGAATCCCACGAATCACAAGCTGAGAAGTACTACATAGCTCTAACTCCGCAATGTCTAAATATAATTGAAAATACAGAAGGGCTAAATACTAAAAGCGAGAATAGAAGGGACTCCTCAGTCTGCGGACGCGGCATATATACATCGAAGTCTCTATGGAGCACCTCGCCTCAAGGATAGTGAGTCTGAGCAGTGGTACCTGTATCTGCACATGAAAAAAATGCGCAGAATGGGCATGAGTACACCACAGAGGTACTCGGTAAGTGCAAAGCCTAGCCTCGATCGGGTAGAAACGAGGAAGGCCAGGGCCCTACTCATGGTTAAATACAATATAAGGATTAATAGTATGGAGAACAATATAAATAAGTGCAACAGTAAGAAATGCCATAGAATTGAAAGAAACAACAACAACCAGGATAGAGACACACAAACCACAAAAAGGATTATAGCTTAACACAGAGATAACAATCAGGGACCTTCCAGGATACCGTCCTATAGTACCAATTACCACTATCCAAGTAGATCTCCCGAAATACCATCCTGTAGTCCATCATACATATGTCCGAAGGATATCCTAAGATCTTGTCCCGTAGTCCAACTATAAATGCGTGGGGAATCTATTGGAAATCTCGATCCGTACTCCTCAAATATATAATACCAGTACTGGGGGAATCTACCAGGTGCATTCCCGTAGTTCCATATAACTGTGCAGGGGGGATCTATAGCGAATCTAACCCGAAGTCCCAATGTAAATATGCAGGGGGGTCTATCAGAAATCTAACCAGCAGTCCCAAAGTAAATAGACAAGGGGGAGCTACCTGAATCCCACATCCGTAGTCCCAATGTAAACACACAGCAATAGTAGGAAAATATTTAGAGAAGGGAAATTTCATATTAAGGGAACAAATAATTCTAGCCTAACATGTTGCATAGAGTTCAGGTAAACAGATTGAAGAATTAAAGCAATTAAATCACTTAGACATTTTCCTAAGCTAACAATAGGTTTAATAGTACAAGTAATAAAAGCAGGAGAAGGAACATACTAATAAGTTCATAAAAGAAAAACCAGATTTCCAACAATTAGCATATGTTCGTACTCGTCACCTCACGTACAAGGCATTTCAATTACTAAATATATCAATCCTAAGAGGAAAGTCCCCCACACAAGGATAGACAAGCTACTTACCTCGAACCAGCTCAAAATCAACCCAACACCACGTCTTTTCCACGTGTACTAGACTCAAAATGGCTCAAATTTATTCAATTCATTTGCAAAATGTAAATAACACTTCAAGTAACTGATTCTACAATTAAATTCTAAGTTAATACGCAAAATTATATAAATGACCAAATTACCCTCGATATCACCTCTCAAAATCGGGAAAAAATTATATATTCCGGACACTCATTCACTCACGAGTCTAATCATATAAAAATCTCTCAAATTGGATGTCAAAAACCCAATCAAAACTCAATAATTCGGCCTATGAAGTTTATCCAATTTTTCCCAAATTTTCCACCAAAATTCGAAATTTAAAGACGATATTTAAGGTAGAAATCACGTGAATTGGTCTTAGTTAGGTAGAGATCACCAACTCAAGTTATCCAAGTGCAAAACACTTCAAAAATCACCCCTCCCGAGCTCTCAAATTCAAAAATGTGAAAATAGGCTTAAACCCTCGAATTGGGTTTTAATGAATTTGCACAGATATTGCTCTATGCGATCACAGACATATTGTCGTGATCACGAAGTACGTTCTACCATGTGCCCAAAAATCTTCGATGCAAAAGCAATGAAAGTTTTGCGATCGTGGATATTCTTTCCTCAAAGCTACGCGGCCGCGGTTGGCTTCACGCGACCGCGTTGAGTAAATAATCTATCTCCCATGAGCCTAGGTGCTCTATGCAACTGCGAAGGGGCTTGTGCGATCACGAAGAAATATTTCAGCCGGCTTCAACTTAACACTACACGATCGTGGACTTACTCACACGAGCACAATGAACAAAAACCTGCTGCTATAAAACCAAAAAAACAAGCAATGAGTTTAAGGCCAAAAGTGCCTGTTTGATTACCCGAAACACACCCGAGGCCCCCGGGACCTCAACCAAACATGTCAGCCAACCCTAATACATCATTTGAACTTGTTCGAACCTTCTGAACGCTAAAAAAACATCAAAACACCTATTTTTCATTGGATTCAAGTTTAAGAATTTCAAAAACTATAAAAACATGCTTTCGATCAAAAAGTCTATCAAACCTCGATCGAATGACCTGAAATTTTGCACACACATCATATTCAACATTACGAAGCTACTAAAACTTCCAGAATTCCATTCCAATACTCAGATCAAAATCTTACTATCGGACCGAAAACTTCAAAAATTCGACTTTCGTCATTTCAAGCCTAAATTAGCTACGGACCTCTAAAACACATTATGATCATGCCGCTAAGCTTGAAATCACCTAACGAAGCTAACAAAACTATCAAATTTCCATTCTGAGGTCGTCTTGACATTGTTCCGACTAGGGTCAACTTTCCAGCACTTAAGCTCTCATTTAGGGACTAAGTGTCCCAAAACTCTCCGAAAACTTAAAACCGAATGTCCCGACAAACCAAAATAGCATAAATAAACTTAGGTAAAGCAGTTAATAGGGGATCAGGCATTAAATTCTTAAGACGATTAGTTGAGTCGTCTCATCTTCCTACACTTAAACATTCGTTCATCCTCGAAAGAGCATAGAGTCCTACCTGAAGTAGTGAAAAGATGAGGGTAACGGCTGCGCATATACATACCTGTACAATATTGCCACTGGCTCCTCAACATAAGATAGATCCTTGTCCCACTAGACTGAACTAAAATCCAACATGTGCGATGGATCACCTTGATACCTCCGCATCATCGAAACATAAAATACCGAATGAACTCTTGTCAATCTGGGAGGTAAGGCAAGCTCCTAAGAAACCTCCCCAACACACCTCAATATCTCAAAAGGGCCAATAAACCTCGGACTCAACTTCCCTTTCTTCCCAAATGTCCTAAAGCCCTTCATAGGCAAAACCCGAAGCAGAACCCGCTCTCCAACCATATTGGAAACATCAAGAACCTTCCGATCCACGTAACTCTTTTATCTGGACTGGGCTGTATGGAGTCTATCCTGAATCACCTTAACCTTCTCCAAATCATCCTGAACTAAGTCTCTACCCAATAATCTAGCCTCTCCCAGCTTGAACCAACCCACCAGAGATCTACACCACCTACCATATAAAGCCTCACACGGCGGCATCTGAATGCTGGATTGATAACTGTTGTTGTAAGCGAACTCTGCCAATGGCAGGAACTGCTCCCAAGACACTCCAAACGCAAACACACATGCGCGGAGCATATCCTCAAGAATCTGAATAGTGTGCTCTGACTGTCCATCCGTTTGAGGGTGAAATGATGTACTAAGATATACCCGAGTACCCAACTCACGCTGAACGACCCTCCAAAACCATTATGTAAACTTAGTACTTCTATATAAAATAATGGAAACTGGAATACCATGGAGACGAACAATCTCCTGGATATAAATCTCTTCTATTTACTCCGAAGAATAAGTTGTACACATAGGAATGAAATGAGCGGACTTGGTTAGCCGATATCACCCAAATAGCATCAAACTTCTTCAAAGTCTATGAGAGCCCAGCTACAAAGTCAATGGTGATCCTCTCCCACATCCACTCCAGAATCCCTATCTACTGGAGCAACCCACCAGGCCTTTGGTGCTCGTACTTCATGTGCTGATAGTTGAGGCACCGAGCTACAAATCCAAATATATCTTTCTTCATCCGCCTCTACCAATAGTGTTATCTTAAATACTGATACATCTTCGCAGCACCTTAATGGATGGAATACCGCGAACTATGTGCCTCCTCCAGAATCAACTCTCGAATCCCATCAACATTGGGTACACAAATCCGACCACGCATCCTCAATACCCTATCATCATATATAGTCACATCTCTGGAATCACCGTGCCGAACCTTGTCCTTGAGGACAAGCAAGTGAGGGTCAGCATACTACTGCTCCTTGATACGATCAAATAAGGAAGACCGATAAACCATGCAAGGTAGAACCCGACTGGGCTCCGAAAGATCCAATCTCACAAACTGGCTGGCTAAGGCCTGAACGTCCATCGCCATAATCCTCTCCGGTAGTGGTAAATATGCTAAACTCTCCACCCAGCGACTCGATGTATCATCCACTACATTGGCCTTGCCCGGGTGATACAAAATAGTGATATCATAATCCTTCAGCAACTCCAATCACCTCCTTTGGCACAAAGTTAAATCCTTTTGCTTGAACAAATGTTGCAAGCTCTAATGGTCAGTATAAATCTCACAGGGAACCCCGTATAAATAATGGCGCTAATACTTTTGGGCATGAACAATGACAGCTAACTCAAGGTCGTGAGCAGGGTAGTTTTTCTCATATATCTTCAACTGTCTGGACACATAGGCCATCACTGTATGCATCATCATAGCTCTGAGGCCAATCCTCTAAGTATCATAATAGATCATATAAGATCCTGAACCATAAGGTAATACCAAAACTAGGGTTGTACTCAAAGCTGCCTTGAGCTTCTGAAAGCTCGCCTCACACTCCTCCATTCACTAAAATAGAGCACCCTTCTTAGTCAACCTATTCATAGGGGCTGCAATCGATGAAAACTCCCTCCATAAAACAACGGTAGTAGCCCGCCAAGCCAAGGAAACTGCAAATCTCTGTAGCTGAGGATGGTCTGGTCCAACTCTGCACGATCTCTATCTTCTTTGGATCCACCTGAATACCCTCACTCGATACCACATGAACTACGAATTCCAATGAATCCAACCAAAACTCACAATTCGAGAACTTAGCATATAACTTCTTCTCTCTTAGAGTCTGAAGCTCAGTCCTCATGTGTTGCTCATGATCTTCCTGACTCCTAGAATACACCAAAATATCATCAATAAAGACAATGACGAACGAGTCAAGATACGGTCGGAACACACTGTGCATCAAATCCATAAAGGTTGATGGGGCATTGATTAGCCCAAATGACATGACAAGGAATTCATAATAACCATACCGAGTCCTTAAAGTAGTCTTTGGGATATCTGGTTCCCGAATCTTTAACTGATGGTAACCTGAGCACAAATCAATCTTATAAAACACTCATGCGCCATGAAGCTGGTCAAACATATCATCAATACGAGGCAAAGCATACCGATTCTTCATTGTAACCTTATTCAACTAGCAATAGTCAATACACATACGCATAGAACCATCATTTTTTCTTCACAAACAAGACAGGAGCACTGCAATGTGATATACTAGGCCGTATAAAATTATTATCAAGCAATTTTGATAACTGATCCTTCAACTCCTTCAAATCAGGAGGAGCCATACGATACGAAAGAATAGAAATAGGCTGAGTTCCCAGCAACAAATCAATACCAAAATCAATACCTCTATCAGGCAGCATGCCCGGAAGGTCAGGTGGAAACACATCAGGAAAATCACATACTATTGGGACTGAATCAATTGAAGGGGTATCAATAATGACATCTCTCACATAAGTTAAATACGCGTCACACCCCTTCTCAACCATACTTTGAGCCTTAAGGAAAGAAATAACTCTACTGGGAGTGTGATCTAAAGTGCCCCTCCACTCAACACATGATATACCTAGCATAACCAGCATCACAATTTTGGCGTTAAAATAAAAAATAGCATAATGGGGAGACAACCAGTCCATGCCTAAAATAATATCAAAATCAATCATGCTGAGTAATAATAAATCAGCTCTAGTCTCATGTCACGACCCCAAACCCGGTCATGATGGAGCCCTGCCGCGAGGCTGGGCAAGCCTGACCAACACCTTCTCAATACAACGATTCATCCCAAACATGAAGCAATAAGGGGAACACGGCAACTTTAACCATAAATTCTGAATAACTGAAAAGATAATGTACGAATAGAAACCACGACTGAACAAGTACTCCCAAGACTTGGGGTCACGGGTATTGAGCCTCTAACAAAAACCAAGTACAAGTCTGAAAGATGAAATACAAATGTCTGAATAACAAGAAATAACTGATAAGAACAGAGTAATTGGTCCGGCGGACGCTGGCAGCTACCTCAATGCTCTAGCACCTGGATAAGCGGCAACAACAACGCTAAACCTCAGAAGCACCTGGATCTGCACACAAGGTGCAGGGAGTATGGGGTGAGTCTACCAACTCAGCGAGTAATAAGCATGCATAAAAACCCGAAGATTGGAAATCCACAATAAAGCACAGAGTAAAGCTATCTAACAGAGCTATACAGTTTAAACCTCAGAGTTATACATATAAAGCAACAATAATCAATGCATGAGATGCAATGCAATGCATGACCACTACGGTACGTGCAGTCCGATCCATTTGGGTACCCGTGCTCACTATGGGGATTCAGACTCCGGAGGGGCTCCTACAGCCCAAGTGCAATATCATAGTAACATACGCTGTGGCGCACAGCTCGATCTACTATCAGTCCAGCTATATGCATACAAGCCTCACAGGCACATATATCTTACCATTTTTAGTTCAGTTTATTAAAAGAAAACATAGAATTAGGTGTCAAACCTCAATATTTACCAAATCATGTTAAACAGAGTTCTAGTGCAGGACTGATGTCATGAAAGCATGCTATAATGTATAGAAACAATGATAACGATCCTCACAGGATCCAATTAACCGGCACACAGCCCAAATATATTCTTAACCATCCAAATAGGAGGTTTACCGGCTCATCTATAGCCTAAAACACTGTATAATGCCACTCGGTCGGACAAAGCCATAGTCCCCAATCATAATCGACCCCGCACTCGCAGTAGAGTACGTGTCTCGCCTCAATACAATGTCACAATGTGATATACCGGGGTTTCGAACCCTCGGGTCATCATCTACACCCATTACTCACCTCAAGCCGGCCGGAAACTAGCTCGAAATGCCTTTTCCCCTCAAATTCTCCTCTACGAGCGTCGAATCTGGCCAAAAA
>MU684951.1:100468-125207 GCA_026770625.1 Nicotiana glauca | reverse complement strand
ACGGAGAAATGTTGGCACTTAAAGACTGCTATTCAAGAACTCATTGACACGAGGAGAATCGAAGTGCAGGCTCTCGAAACTCCTAATATTATGCAGAATCCCTTACCGACTCATCATGAGGCTCACATGATTGAGTTGGTACAGAGGGGAGAGTGCAAAAAGCCATCTCAGACAGTAATGATGATCAAAGCAAGTGAAAGCAAAGCAGATGAGAAATCAATTGGTGGGAAAACTGTGGTTGCAGCGTAACAAGTGGTTAGTGAGCCAGTGTTGATAGCAAAACCAGAATCTGTGAAAGTAATAGTACCAGGGGCAAGCGTTAAGCCCGTGTTGGTTGTGAAAGGTGCTCAAGCAGAACCGGTCATCATTAAACCGGTAACTCAGTTGCCCGCTGTAGATGCAAAGGCTGTCCCATGGAATTACAATAAAGTAATTGTCATGTATCGGGGGAAAGAAGTCAGAGATAAAATATGTGAAACTCATGGTTTTATAGGATCAGGGAGGTGTTTTGCCCCTAAGGAATTAAGAAAAGCTAAAACGGCTAGGGACAATCCGGCACCGGTGAAAAAAGCTGTCACCGAGGAGGAAGCCGAAGAATTTCTGAGAAATATGAAGGCACGGGATTACTCAATAGTGGAACAATTAAGGAAAACGTTGGCGCAGATCTCTCTATTGTCTCTGTTAATTCATTCAGATGAACATCGCCGGGCGCTTATGAAGATCTTGAATGAAGAACATGTGCCCGAGAAAATTACTGTGAACCATCTTGAAAAGATTGCGAACAAAATTTTTGAGGTGAATAGGGTGACATTCTCTGACGGTGAATTGCCAGTAGAGGGAACTGAACACAATAGAGCCCTGTACCTTACAGTAAAATGTGAGGATTCCGTAGTGACCCGAGTGCTGATTGATAATGGGTCTAGTGCCAACATTTGCCCTCTGTCTACTTTGGAGAAGCTGAAGGTCGATAATGAAAGAATTCACAAAAACAGCATTTGTGTACGAGGATTCGACGGTGGAGGGAAGAATATTGTGGGAGACATTGTGCTAGAACTTACAATTGGGCCTGTGGAATTCACGATGGAATTCTAGGTGTTGGATGTTGCTGTGTCTTATAATCTTTTGTTGGGCCGATCATGGATCCACGCTGCAAAAGCCGTGCCATCTTCATTACACCAGATGGTTAAGTTTGAATGGGATCGTCAAGAGATCGTGGTCCACGGGGAGGACAATTCTTGCAACACTATTACCCCTTTTGAGGAAGTCGAAGATGATAAGGGCCCATGGGTGTACCAAGTGGTGGATATAGTACCGGTCGCTAAAGTCCCAGAAGGTGAACATGTTCCTATGCCTAACGACCAGATTTGGGTCTTTAGCGACCAGATTTGCTTATTAAAGTTGTTGCGTTTCTGCTCCTTTTTTTTACCTATTTTCTTGCGAAATAACATGGCTTGGGGCGATTTTGAGCAAGATATCATGGGAAACCTTGAGGTAAGTCACTTGTGATTATTTCTACTCCATAATATTGAATTATCATCGAATAACCCGACTAGATTACATGTTTTTGAGGTGTAAATTGGGGATTTTGGACCTAGGGATTTGAAAATAAGATTTGAAGATTTGAGAGGTCATTTGAGTTGCGATTTTGGTAAACTTTATATGTACGGACTCGTGGCGAGACGAGGAATCCGTTGATGTGATTTTCGTAATTTTTTGAGAAGTGGGCCCGGTGCTCAGGTTTTGTAAATTTCATGATTTTCGATATTTTTGAGTCTTTTCGATTGGGTTATGTTCCCTTAGCCTATTGTAATATATTCGTTGTGATTTTGACTAGATTCAACGCGCGAGGAGGTCGATCCAAAAGGAAAAGCCATTGCGGACCAGTCTACTGCCGGTTAGAGGTGAGTAGTTTGTATAGATGATGGCCTGAGGGTTTGAAACCCCGGTTTATCATATTGTGATGCTATATTAGGGCGTGACTCGCACCCCATGGCATGTGCAGGATTGTTTATGACTGGGGATTGTGACTTGGTCCATCCCGAACAAGAATTTCTCTACATTGGCGACTGATACGCACCCTGTATTGAATATATCTGGGCTTATTGCCATGTTTGGGGCCTTGTGCCGGTCTGTAGCATCCTCAGGGGATGAATATCATTGTGATAGCATGCTTTGTATATTCATTAATCTCAGTCCGGTGTTTAATCACTGTTATGAAATGCTAAGTCGCTTTTCCTGAAGTTAAATATCTAAAGTATATTCTTCTTAATAAATTGGAAACTGGGAAATTAATTGAATATGTTACGTGACTCATATGCATACTGTGGACTAAGTATGGATCGGGCTACACGCCGCAGCGAATGATATGATTATATTGCGCTTGGGCTATAGGAGCCCCTCCGGAGTCTGTACACACCCCCAGTGAGCGTCGTCGACGTTAAATGGATCGGGCTACGCGTCGTAGCGGACACGTGCATTGCATTGCATTCATGCATTGTTATTTACTTGTTCTAGCTGTCATTACCTGTTGCTGTTGGTTCGTAGTAAGGTGTCGGACTGTTAGTTTTAGCTTTACTTTGTGGCATTTCGTGGATTTCTTATCTTCAGACATTTTATATGCTTATTACTCACTAAGTTGGTAGTACTCACCCCTACTCCCTGCACCTTGTGTGCAGGCTCAGGTGCATCGGAGGCTTAGCTGAGCAGTCTTTGTCTCCAGAACCTATCAGAGTTGTTGAGGTAGCTGCTTGACGTTCGCAGGACCTGACTACTCTTTCTATTTCACTTTTATTTATATATACATTCCCATGCTTGTGTATTTTCCTACAGATATTGTTATCCAGTTTCTTTTAGAGGCTCTAGACTCGTGACCCCAGATCTTTTGGGAGTGTTTTTACTAGACTTCGCGTTTCTCAGTATTATTCTTTTATAAATATTGAATTATTATTCTAAAACTGTTATATTCGCCTTAAATTGTCGGGTTTGAGAACTATGGTTGATTTGGGAACGACTGTTGGTCAGGCTTGCCTAGCTTTAGAGTTCGGCGCCATCACGACCGGGTTTGGTTCGTGACACCTAGCCACCAAATTAGGGCAGAAAATTTTCTTTATTTTGTCTATTTTGTCGAAGTCAGGAGCCCACCTGGAGAACAGAGGCACACGTTTCAAGTTTTAGCAGTTAGGAGCCGACCTGGAGAATAGAGGAATACATTCAAGCCAGTAGTCAGGATCCCACCTGGAGAACAGAGGAATACATTCAAGTTTTAGCAGTTAGGACCCCGCCTGAAGAAATGAGGGAGTACAATTCAAGTTTTATCTTTCAAATTCTTGTCTGGTAATATGATGCGCATCCACCAAACTAGGGCAGAAAATTTTCTTTGTTTTGTCTATTTTTGTTGAAGTCAGGAGCCTGCCTGGAGAACAGAGGAATACATTCAAGTTTTAGCAGTCAGGAGCCCACCTGGAGAACAGAGGAATACATTCAAGTTTGGCAGTCAGGAGCCCGCCAGGAGAACAGAGGAATACACTTCACGTCATCAGTCAGGAGTCCGCCTGAAGAAGAGAGGAATACATTCAAGTTTTAGCAGTCAGGCGCCCGCCTGAAGAACAGAGGAATACATTTCAAGTCAGCAATCAGGAGCACGCCTGAAGAGCAGGGAATACATTCAAGTTCAGCAGTTAAGCAGTCACATGGAGAAAGGGAAAACACTACATAATACAATTCAAGTCAGTAATAAAAGAGGATTGCGGAAAGAATGCAAGTCAACAGTTCGAGATGATCAGCGGAAGTTAGTCACAATCCAAAATAATAAACGAAGAGGAGAAACAAAAAGAAGGAAAAAGGGAATCCAAATACAGAAGTAGAGAAAGATGTGAATTGCTTAAGACATGATTGGAGAAGCATGGTGTGGTGTCCGGGTTTGGTCCGAAAAGCTGAGGAAGAATGAATTAGCACCGGCAACTAGCTAGCGTATGGTTTAGAACCAAAGGCTGCATGAAGAACCATTCAAGACTCAAGATCAAGCTTCAGAAGACTTATAGATCGGAATCTTGTAACTTGTAGTTGACAGGCTTAACTAGTCTTTTTCATATTTTGATTTTTGATGTAACATCAGGATCGCGGATCGGAACCTCGGCGAAATGGCAGCTCGACCGACTCTCCATCTCAGCATACTCAATCACCTCACTCACCTCTGAACCACGTGGCCTGATTCCTTTATAGCCAAGGATATGCAGGCAGCTTAGATACTAGGGCTCGGTCACATTCCCCTTTTCTCTTAGTTCTTGTCTCTCCAAATAAGGGTCGGGTCAAAAAACTTGTCTAGTCATTCTTTGTCTGAAAACTCTTCGTGTTCCCAGTCAAAGAGGGACAGGTGTAGACATGTGATTTTTGACCCTCCCCAAGATTTTTTGTATTTTAGTCCATAAATATTTAATTTAGGCCTAATAGTGCTATTTCAATTAATGTTGACGCTTTTACTTTATTTTAGCACAAGAAAAATGAAAATTACAAAAATATATTTTAGTTTATGTATTTTTCATAATTTTTAAAAAATAGTACCTTATTTTTATCTTTATATAATTTTCAAAATACAAAAATAGTTTCATGTTTAGTTTAGTTAATTAGGATTAGTTTTGGCATAGTATAGTATTTCTATCTTATTTTAAAAGGCATTGTATAGTCTAGGCACCCTTCTAGACTCTTCTTTAGGACAAAAAATAAATGAAAAGACCCTAAGGACTTAACACAAAAAGACCTAGGAACTAATTGGAAAAATACATAAAATATAAACCTAATCCCTACCCCTATATAATAGTACCTACACCTAAAATAAACCTAGACCCCAAAAAATCCCAACAAGGAATGAGGCCCCATCCCTAATCCTCTAATCTGATTCTTCTTCAAAATAGATAGCTTCAAAAGTTACTGTGAAATAATCATTTTCTCTTGGAATTTCTTTTTTTCATAGCTATGTAAACTCACTACAGCAACATCATCTTCACCGTTGAGCATCACTTCATTTTTTCTTCATCATTAAAACCATTTGTCTTTAGAAATTAAAAATCTCACTGCAGATTCACTCTCCAAAAGCCACCATCCCTTTCCTTTATTCCATTAACACAGTTGAGTTTTTATCATCCTATTACCACAAGACCTAGCAGGAAACAAAAAAAAACAAAAAAAAAATCTAGATCTTGGTCTGAAGTTTCGTCCGAGGTCTCGGTGCGATTCATGTGTGCCGATTTTACTTCACATCGAAGGTGTCATGACCCGGATTTCTCACCCTCGAGAATCGTGATGGTGCCTACTAATAGGATCTAGGCAAGCCAATTATCAATTACCTCTTTTAGCGAACATCGACAACATTAACAATAAGGAAGCATTAAACAATAAAGCGGAAGTCTCAAATAAAATTTACTAAAAGAAATATGGAAGTTCGGCAATCCTCTACCCAAGACTGGTGTCACAATACTCATGAACGTCTAGAGAATGTTAAATACAAGGTTTGAATGAAACATAAAACTGTCTGCTACGGTACAACGATAACAAACTGAAAAAAAATAGAAAGGACTCCGGGCCTACGGACGTTAGCAAGGCTACCTCGAATGTCCCTGAACTGGAAACTCGCTCCCAGAATGCTACTGCTACTCAAATGATGCTCCAACACCTGGATCTGTGCAAAAAGATGCACAGAGTGTAGCATCAGCACAACCGACCCCATGTGCTGGTAAGTGTCTGGCCTAACCCCGGCGAAGTAGTGACGAGGCTAGACCGGACTACCAAACAAACCTGTGCAGTTCAAATATATATATACGCAGTAGGAGAGAATACATAAATTTAACAAGTCAAGAGGGAGGGGAGCATGCTGTAGAGGTTGTAGCAGTTTAGAATACAAGGTAAATAAATAAGGAACAAAATGGTACAACTATAAAGTCAACGAGAGTATTAAATCAAACATGGCACGGAATGTCCCTTCGTGCAATAACAATCAAAACATGACACGGAATGTCCCTTCGTGCATTAATAATCAAAACATGGCACGGAATGTTCCTTCGTACAATAATAATCAAAACATGGCACGGAATGATCCTTCGTGCAAATATAATCAAAACATGGCACAGAATGTTTGTTCGTGCATTAATAATCAAAACATGGTACGGAATGTTCCTTCGTGCAATAGTAATCAAACATGGCACGGAATGTTCCTTCGTACAAATATATTCCAAACAAGGCACGGAATGTTCCTTCGTGCATTAATAATCAAAACATGGCACGGAATGTTCCTTCGTGCAATAATAATCAACTATGGCACGGAATGTTCCTTCGTGCATAAATAATCAAACATGAAACAGAATGTACCTTCGTGCATTAATAATCAAAACAATCATGCACGGCATCACCCATCGTGCTTTATCACTCAACATCACCCAAACAACAATCGCAAACAATGGGGGCGAGGGGATAGACAAAAGTAATAGATATCCCGGCAAGAAAAAACACAAGTAAACAGTCAAATCCCGGTAAGGGAATAATAACAACAACTTTCACATCCCGGTGAGGGAGATAATCAATATCCGTAAACAACCCAGCAAGGGAATAATCACATCTCTTTCTCTTTTTTTCATTTCTTACTCAATAGTTACTTTATCATTCGAGCCAACGCTCTAAAGAGTTTAAAAAATCATAAATTCCTTCTCATACTCTTCACATTATATTGAGTTCACCAATTTTACAAGGAAGAGTCACAACAAAACCAGAATAAGCACAATAAGGACCCACGATCATGCTAGACACCGGTGTATAGATACTCGTCACAATGCCTATACAACGTACTCAACATTTAGCAATTAGAAAATAACATTTTAATCATATTCCCTCAAGCCAAAGTTAGATCAAACACTTACCTCGGTCCAAAGGATAGCAATCACTCCTCAAATACCGCCTTTCATCTGCAATCCGACTCCGAAACAATGGTATCTACGCATAATTAATTCAATAGTATCAATAAAGGCTTAATAAATTAATCCTATAGCCTAGAAATGAGTTTCCTAGCATTCTTCCAAAATACCAAATTTCGACACCGGACCCACATGGTCCAAACACGAGACTCTAACCAAAACTTAGTCACCCATAACCCCACGAGTTCAAATATATAATTTGTTTAAGATCTGACCCCAAATTGAGGTTGAACCACCCAAAATCCCCAAAACCCTAACTCTACCCAAAACCCATAATTTCTACTTTGATTTCATGATTTAGGTCTAGGAATTTGATAAATGACGACAGAAAATGAAGAAAACGAGTTAAGATTTACTAACCCAAGAAGTCTTGGTGAAAAAGAGCTTCAATGGACGCCTAAGTGCTGTGGAGAAGATAGGGTTTATGAAAAGTGGGGATAAATCCCGTAAAGATTCTGTTTTTATGACTTAAAAACCGCTGGGTGAAAATACCCTACGCGTTCGCGATAGTAGGGTCACGTTCGCGACAGTAGGGTCGCGTTCACGATGAACGAAAATTGGCAAGCATCGCGTTCGCGGACAAGAGATCCGACCGCGAAGAGAAAATATTGGGTGCCCGAAAAATTGGCCTACGCGAACACGTATGGCATCACGCGAATGCGATGAAGGGCGACCTGAAGCTTTGCGAACGCGAGGACTCAATCGCGAACGCGGAGAAGGAATCAGGGGAAGGTATGCGAACGCGAGCCTAAGGCCGCGAACGCGAAGAAGGAATTCCTTGGGCAAAAATTGCAGAAAAATCTGCTACAATTCTAAGTGTAAAAACACCCCAAACCACCTCCAATTCACTCCCGAGCCCTCAGGGCTCCTAACCAATCACGCACACTAACTTAATAACATCCTACGAACTTACTCGAGCGATCAAATCGCCAAAATAACATCAAAATCAATGAATCAAGCCTCAAAATCATCATTTTCATTTCAAACTTCTAACTTTAGATAATTATGTCCGAAACACATCAAATAAGCGCTTAACACTTATTTAAGACCTGTACCGGGCGTAGGAACCAAAATACGAGCCCAATACCATAGTCTTTTAATCGATTTTCATTACCATCTTCCTTAATAAATTCAAAAAAATAATTTAATAGAAAAATTCTTTTACTCGGGTTCTAGACCTCAGATTCCGACTCCAGGCACTTGCCCGAGTCCCACATTTTTCTACGGACCCTCCGGGATCATCAAATCACAGATCCGGATCCGTTTACCAAAAATGTTGACCGAAGTCAAATGTAACCTATTAATATCAAAATTCTTCAAATTTTTCACAGAAGTCACATATTTCAACATAAAAGCTTTCCGGCTACGCGCCCGGACTGCGCACGCAAATCGAGGCAACTATAAATGAGGTTTTAAAGGCCTCAGAAGCACAGAAAAGGGAGAAATGCGGTGATGACCCTTTGGGTCGTCACAGAAGGTCCTTGTGATTTTTATCTTTGTAAGTTGTCGAATCTCTAATTAGAGTTGTCTTGCTGCGATTGTTGTTGGTTGTGGACGGAAATTGCTGATGAGCTTCGTGTCGCTTTTCCTTCATTTCTTTTAAAATACAAGGTAGGTGCACTTCTAATTTTCTGATTGTTGCTAGTTTAGAATGAATAAAATACTGGTTTGATTTGGCTCCAGTTTTTCCATGTCATTTTGTTAAATCTGTTGGTTTACTTTGGACAAGCAAATGAAAATTTTTATTATCATTTAAAATTGTGAGTGTTCTTTTTATTGGACTGTTATTGGCTCTTCAATGTTGCTGTGTTTTGTTATTCACCCAGTTTCATGGAATAATGTTGCTTTACCATATTTTATATGTTTGCCAAGTTTAATTTTCATTAAATGAAGTAACGGAAGGTTTACGAGTAAAAATAGAACTGATGGCTAAGAATATGTCCCTAGGTTCTGTACGTTATTGCAGGCATGTATGCAAAGTTTTGTTTTTTTATGCATTTTGTCCCTTGGTCAAATTTGATAAGCAAAATTTGCTTGCTTAAATGTGGTCCTGCCTTCCCCAACTTTAGTTTATTTTATTTCATTCACAATAATCTCAAAATAATTTAGGAAATAAATTTTTGAACATTCGTAGTTTGCTTTAGTTGAGTGCAATCTTTTGAAATTAGAATTGAGGCGTGTTATTTAGTTGAATTTCCATGGCCCTCACAAAGTTAACCACGCGTAGTTGCTTTAGGCGCGTTATTTTAATAATTTACCTTCCTAAATTCGGGTGCACATTTATGTGACCTAAATCCAAATTTCAACGTTAGAAAAAATGTGTTACGAACTCCGGGTGCATTTATGTGACGTGGTTCGAAACATACTTTAATAACGTTGCAATCTTCCTAAAAATGACTAAAACCAGTTAAAGTTGAAATTTGCACATATGTTCATAATTGTTTAAAATCAGATAATTAGGCCAAATAAACAGTTGAGCGACCGTGCTAGAACCACGGAACCTGGGAATGCCTAACACCTTCTCGTGGGTTAACAGAATTCCTTACCCGGATTTCTGGTTCGTAGACTGTTAAATAGAGTCATTATTTTCCTCGACTCGAGATTTTAAACCGGTGACTTGGGACACCATAAATCTCCCAAGTAGTGACTCTGAATCTTTTAATAAATAAATCCCATTTCGATTATCCTTTAATTGGAAAAACTCCCCTTATTATACCCTCTTTACGGGGTGTAGTAAGAAAAAAGGCTGTGTGACAGCTCTGGCGACTCTGCTTGGGACATGAACCCAGAACATTTGGTTCAAAGTTTAAGAATTCGAGCTTAGAATAATTATTGTATCTCGCTTTGTTTATTATCTGATGTTTTTACATGTTGGGGTTAATGTGTAAAATAATGCTTTTACCAGCTTTGATATTATTTGGACTGTACATATAAACTGTTACGAAATCCTTCTCTTCTTATCTTCGGGAATGTGCTCGCTGGTCGAGACTCCCTATTCTGTTAGTGTCATACCTTGAAATAAGTAAGAGGCTCGGACAAGTTACTAAGCAGGATGATCTTTCGTGTCCCCGGTACATAGCCCCCTCCTCGACTCGAGTTGTCCGCTCGGGTACACAGTCTAGAATAAATACCCAGGTTTTGAACCTAGAATAACTCAGCCTCATGCCGGATCCCTAATAGGAACGCTTATCTGCATCATGTGCATTTTAACTTAGGGGACTCAACACAGGGGTTGCGTCCGTCTAGGACAGGTGTACCCGAAATAATGGACCATCTTGATGAATCTTATGTGCTACACGTTACATTTATTCGAGGGTAAAAGGGTCATTTGGCGGACCAATGATAGTTGAGGGCAAATGAAAAAAGAAAAAAAAGAGAAAAAAAGAAAGAAAAAAAGAGGATGAAGTGTGAAAATAAAGCAAGTAGGGCCCAGTTATATTTTTTTTGTTACATTTTTATTAAGAAAAGAAAATAAAATACATGAAAATACAAAAACTTTTACACTTTTTCATCATTTTCGAAAAAATAAAAAATCAAAAAAAGGGGGGGGGGAGGAAATCCAAAATGGTTTTGCATGTTTCATCGTTTTTTTCAAGAAAAAGCAAAACATATATTTTCTCTAGATTAGTAATTTTTTTTTAATTCTCAACCGTCCAATCTGCCCGAACTACGCATATCTGATTCTCATCTTTCGGGATATGATACATAGGTAACCCACATAGGGCCCGGTCTTCCTAGTGAATTTAGGTTCTTGGCTTTGCGGAGTCTTAGCCAAATTTTGCACTTCTGGTCACCTTTTGGCTAAATAAGTTATTTTGCAAAAATATTATTAATCATGTCTTGTATGTGTCCAGTAGGAAAGATTATTGTCTCACATAGTGTTTTAGGTCTTTAATTTATTTGGTCTAATTTTCTCATGCAGGTATGAATTTACTTGCCGGAGTTTGGGCATGACAGAGCCTCAGAACCATCTAGTCGGGATCATTCATTCAGGATTGGATCAAAAGAAGATTTTCTATTTTTTTATGTTTGGAGTTTGTTTTCTTTTTATTTTGTCTTTTACCTTCTAGTTTTGTATAGTAATGCCGAGGTTTTATTATTATTGTACCTACTATTTTGCATTTTGAAAAAGTGTGTTATAAGTCAAAAATCCAAAAAACAAAGAAGCAAAAAAAAAAATGTTGCATTTTATATTTCCGTTATAAGTTTTCTTTAGAATACTAATTCTAGAAATAAAATAAATTGAGGTTGTTTTTCCATTAGGCAATTGATATCTAGGACTTAAAATGAATTATTTTTATGTTTCCTTTATGTATATTGGGGCCAAAATTCAAAAAAGAGAATTTTCTTTTAGTACTTCTTTAAAAGCTTTCTTTAAGATGTTAATTTCAAAATCCAAAAAGATTTTCTTTCGAGGTGTTTCTTTGGGAAATTAGGGAAAAATAATTTTTTTTAATTTCATTAGAACTCTAGGATATTGTATATAGAAGAAAAAAAAGCGAACATATTTATATCTTCGGTTTATTTTCAGAGTCTCTCTTTTAGGAAATTAAGATTGAAATCCAAAAATATTTTGTGGTTTAATAGAGTATTTGTTTCAAAAGGTAAAAAATAAAGAAATAAAAAAAAATATGCCCGTTAAGCTTGAGTTTAGAATAGGTCATAGAACATAAGTCTAGAAAATTCAAAAAAAAATTATTTACTTCTTTTATTTCTCTTTTTTCATCAGAGTATTCATTAAGGTAAAAAGAAAAACAAAAGAGAATGTCAGTTTATTTGCTTTATTCTCGATCTTCTAGAACTACGCAAAGATCTGATTCATGCGGGGTCATGATATGTAGGCAACCTACGTAGGGTTCGATCAAATTATTTTTTTTATTTAAGAGAAAAAGAAAGGACAAGAAAAAGAAAAAAAAGAAAAAAAAGGAAAAAGAAAAAGGAAAGTAGAAAGAGATGGTGAAATTATGGGCTGTGCAAAATGAGAGGGAAGAAAAGAGAGATAATCAGAAAGATAAAAAAGGAAGGAAAATGAACAATCCAAAAAGTGCTAGAAAAGCAAAGAAAAGAGAGGATTGAAATAAACCAATTGGGATGATGCCAACTGACCTTCGTACCCTCGAAGTCATTCTAGAACCATTAATTGTTGCCAGGTGCATTGCATTAAATGTGATATTTTTAGCCGTTAAATGCCCTAACACTAACATGATAACTTCATTTTTTTTCTCCTCATTATAGCAGAAAGGTGGTTGGTTTGTGGTTTTTAAAGTGGTAACTCTTCTCTACAATACAACGACAAAAGGCAACGTCAGACAACAACAGAACTGGGTTGGTTGATACCGGGGCCCGAAAGCAGTTGGTTGAATAGGACAATGGGTTAATTAAAGAGGTAAAAATATTGAGACAACACATGGCGGACATGTATCAGGCTTGGTGACTGGGAAGGCACCACCCCCGCCACCACCTAGCTTCATAAATGCCACCCTTACCCAAATTCCGAGCATAACGCCAGACGATCCTCTGTACCCTCCAGATACACCCGCTTATCACAGTTTTCCCAACCACCCTAGTAGCTCCACCACTCCTCCTCCAATTACCTCTCCGCAAAATTGCCCTCCTGTCATATCCACTACCCCCAACAGTGAATATCCACTCAAAGCTTGTGATGCCCAATATCACTGCTCAAAGGTTGCCCACAAGGTCTTTGATTCATACAACGGGATGAGCTTCATGCTGAAAATGAAAAGGTTACAGGAACAGAAGGACGAGATGGGATGCCCAGAAGGCTGAGAGGCACAGAACAATCTTTAAAGAACAAATGAAGAACGGGAGGCCAGGGTAGCATGACTTACAAAGAACTGTTTGTGTCCCATGACGTCCGCCTGCCCACGGGGTTCAAAGTGCCAAAATGTAACTTGTATGATGGGTGTGGAGATCCAGTAGCCCACTTGAGGGTCTATTGCAATGAAATGAGATTTGTTTGAGAGAAAGATGACTTGATGATGGCATATTTCAGTGAGAGCCTGATTGGGTGGCTTTGGACTGGTATACTCGTCAAGATGTTGACAGGTGGCATACATTGGGTGACCTGGCTCAAGATTTTGTGCGACGCTTTCAATACAAATCAGGCGTTACCCTAGACCGCTCTTCCCTATATAAAATGGAAAAGAAGCCAGAAGAAAGCTTTAGGGAGTTTGGGCTCAGATGGAGGGAGTAAGCTGCTCGAATCAGTTCCCCGATGGGTAAAGAAGAAATGGTTGAGCTTTTCCTACAAGCCCAGGGGCCTACCTACTTCAGTCATTTGATCTCGGCCTTGGGAAAGCCTTTCAATGATGTGTTAAAAATGGGGAGCTAGTAGAAGAAGGAATCAAGTCGGGCAAGATCGTGAGTTGTTCGAAAGACATTCAGAGCATCCCAGTAAGCTTGGGTAAAAGAAAGAGAAACCAAAAAATGATTTGATGGGCTTTCCTGATCGACACTTCCAGCCTCGACATCATCCCCGTGGATATCCTTGTGTACCAGATGGTCCTCCCCAGTGCTACTTCTCTCCACAGAACTCCCAAAATCGTACATCGCTTTCCATGTACCCAGCTCCACAGAAGGCCTATCCACCCCGATGAGCATACAGAAAACCTCCTGGATCGGGTTTCCGGCCCAATCAAGCATTTAAGAATGAAAGGCTGCTGAAAAAAGAAAAGGCTTTCACTCCTATTGGAGAATCATATGCCAGTTTGTTCCAAAGGTTGAAGCAATTGGCCATATTGAAGCCGATTCAGATATGCCAAACCCTCTGTCAAAGAAGTTTGATTTTTCTCAAAGGTGTGCATATTGCTCAGATGCCCCGAGGCATGACATAGAGAAGTGTTGGAATCTGAAGAAAGCAATTCAGAAGCTTATTGATATAGGTCACATTGTCGTGCAAAATTCAGATGCAACAAACACTAGCCAAAGTCCATCACCTGTGCATAATGAGACTCACATGATAGGCATGATTTATTTTGAAAAGGAATGTGAGAATTCTTCTGGAAGCCTCGGAGGTCCAAGGGCTATCAAGATTTTAGCACTATCAGAGGTTGATCTTAAGAACGATCCGGCAAAAGGAACCGAAAAGCAACTTGATAAGAACAATGTGATGAAGAATTGTGAAGTTCCTAGTATTGTTTATGCAGAATTCAGTGGCTAAGATACCGTGCTTGGTAATTATAAAGACTCTCCATTTCTTTGTCAGTCGGAGAGGAGCTTTGGTGGCTTAGTTTGTTGTCATTTCTGTTGTCCAGGTTATTTCAGGGTTGTAATCTGGATATTGTCTTGTGACTCAAACCCTTCTATCTTTTTATTTAGTCTAGTTCCTTCGGTTTCGTAGTATCTCATGTAGTGTTGTCTAGGTTTGTTCTAAGGGTTGTACCCCAGTTTATTGTGCTTGTTTTGTTGTCCAGACTCCTTCACCGTCAGTCTAATGCAATTCTCTGTTTTCTGTTATTTCTAGTCATTTCTGTTTAGTTTTCTTCTCCTATTATAGTTCTTTTCGTGTTGGTTCTAGTGACATGACATGCATGCGTAATTCTCAGCCTGAGCTCAAAAGTTAGTTTAATCATAAACTATTGAAACAATTTTGAAGATGACAGGGGCACTTGAGGGAAATAAGAACAAATTTGAACCCTTTGAGATCATTTGAAGCCCGAACCATGTGAAACTGGGGCAGATAAAACACAGAGAAACCCATTGGAGTGCATCATGCCGCATCAGGTTGAAGCTAAAGGCAAGTTTGCCCGAATTGTTAGGGGTTGTTCGTTGTAAGGAAAGTGAGAGCGTTGTCCAATGATGCTTTTTATTCAATAGATGTAGAAGGCGGATGTATGGATAAGGTTACCGAATCTGGTACAATCAAAAGATGTTGCCAATATTTTCTATGGTTTATTTAACTGTGTTATTTGTACTTGGCATGTTTTGAAGATTGGAATGACAAAGGTATTTTGTTCTGCTATCTAAACACTTTATCCTTTTTTACTCCCTTTGAGCCTTATTTATTTTCTTTCATACCCCTCTTTCGAAAAGATCAGAAACACAAGCGTAAAAGATAAGTAAAGAAAAAAGAGAAAAGGAAAGAATGAAAAGAGAGAGAAGGGAAAAATGAAGAAAGAAAAAAAAAGAGAAAAGAGAAGAAAAAGAAAAAACAGAGAAAGAAAAAGAAAAAAAACAACAAAAAGAGGCAAGAAAGAAAAGAAAAGAAGAGAAAATGGAAGAATAAGAAAGATAAAATCACAACAACAAAGTAATTTCTATGACCTAAACTACGTTTGACTTGATTCCGAAAGGATACATAGGTAGCCTCTCTCTGAGGTTCAGTCACACCAAAATAAAAATCCAAAAGTCCCGAAGAGAGAAATTAGGGCAAAAGTTGTGAGAAATCTAATTCCGAAAGTTTTAATTTTGAATCCATGTTGAATTGTTTTGAGCCTTTGATACCCTTTCTTTCTAACCCTATCCAAAATCTCACATTATGGTCCAAAGAAAGACCTTCCGATCAGCCTTTGAAATATGTCAAGTCAAGCGAGTAGAGGTGAATCATATTAGGGCAACACTCAGGTCCAAGCAAGGGAAATAAAGAATGAGAGAGTCTTATTGGTGAAAACACTCACGGGCTCAAGTTTTAGCAGTCAAGAGCCCAAATGGAGAACAGGGGAATATATTCAAGCCAGCAGTCAGGAGCCCGCCTGGAGAATAGAGGAATACATTCAAGTTTTAGCAGTCAGGACCATGCCTGAAGAACTGAGGGAGTACAATTCAAGTTTTAGCTTTCAAATTCTTATCTGGTAATATGATGCCCAGCCACCAAACTGGGGCAGAAAATTTTCTTTATTTTGTCTATTTTTGTTGAAGTCAGGAGCCCGCGTGGAGAACAGAGGAATACATTCAAGTTTTAGCAGTCAGGAGCCCGCCTGGAGAACAAAGGAATACATTTCAAGTTTTAGCAGTCATGAGTCCGGCTGGAGAATAGAGGAATACATTCAAGTTTGGCAGTAAGGAGCCCGCCTAGAGAACAGAGGAATACATTTCAAGTCAGCAGTCAGGATCCTGCCTGAAGAACAGAGGAATACACTCAAGTTTTATCAGTCAGGGACCCGCCTGAAGAACAGAGGAATACTTTCAAGTTAGCAATATGGAACACGCCTGAAGAGTTGGGAATACATTCAAGTTCAGCAGTCAGGCAACCACTTGGAGAAAGGGAAAACACTACAAAATACAATTCAAGTCAGCAACAAAAGAGGATTGCAGAAAGAATGCGAGTCAACAGTCCGAGATGATCAGCGGAAGTTAGTCACAATCCAAAATAATAAAATAAGAGGAGAAACAAACAGAAGGAAAATGTGAATCCAAACACAGAAGTAGAGAAAGATGTGAATTACTTAAGACATGATTGGAGTCACAAGCATGGTCTGGTGTCCGGGTTTGGTTCAAAAAGTTGAGGAAGAATGAATTAGCACCTGCAACTAGCTAACGTCAAGGTTCAGATCCAAAGGCTGCATGAAGAATCATTCAAGACTCAAGATCAAGCTTCAGAAGACTTATAGATCGGAATCTTGTAACTCGTAGTTGATAGGTTTAACTAGTCTTTTTCATGTTTTGATTTTTGATGTAACATCAGGACCGCGGACCGGAACCTCAGCGAAATTGCACCTCGATCGGCTCTCCATCTCGGCATACTCAATCACCTCACTCACCTCTGAACCACGTGGCTTGATTCCTTTATAGCCAAGGATATGTAGGCAGCTCAGATACTAGGGCTCGGTCACATTCCCCTTTTCTCTTAGTTCTTGTCTCTCCAAATAAGGGTCGGGTCAAAAAACCTGTCTAGTCGTTCTTTGTCTGAAAACTCTTTGTTTCCAGTCAAAGAGGGGCAGCTGTAGATATGTAATTTTTTACCATCCCCAAGATTTTCTGTATTTTAGTCCGTAAATATTTAATTTAGGCCTAATAGTGCTATTTCAATTAATGTTGATGCTTTTACTTTATTTTAGCACAAGAAAAATAAAAATTACAAAAATATATTTTAGTTTATGTATTTTTCATAATTTTTAAAAAAATAAAAAAAAATAGTACCTTATTTTTATCTTTATATAATTTCGAAAATACAAAAATAGTTTCATTTTTAGTTTAGTTAATTAGGATTCGTTTTGGCATAATATAGTATTTCTATCTTATTTTAAAATGCATTGTATAGTCTTGGGACCCTTCTAGACACTTCTTTAGGACAAAAAATAAATAAAAAGACCTTAAGGACTTAACACAAAAAGACCTAGGAACTAATTGGCAAAATATATAAAATATAAACATAATCCCTACCCCTATATAGTAGTGGAAAACTTACACAAATGTCCCAAATAAATCTCAACTTACCAACCTCTAGACATTAGTCATAGACTTACCAAAACTAGCCAATAAAAATTGAAAAACTAAATAATAGGGTTCTTTCTCTCAAAGAATCACATGCAAAAATCACCTTCCATATTTTTAAGTGTGATTAGCAACATTAGATACAAGACAGAAAGGAAATTTCATGGACGAGGTAGCAAATAAGGTGATGAAATACAAAAATCTATACAATATTCCAAAAATCTAAACAAAAAAGGAACTTTTTTAATGGGTATAGTTGAAATTTATTGAAAATATATAGATAAGTCAATATACAAAATTTAAGGAAGGTTTGAGGTGATTTGGACTGGTTTTGTATAAAAATTCGTAATTAAATCGAGTTTAAAAAAATCTTCTGTGACACATGTATCACGCATGTATCACACACACATGTATACATGGATACACATGTAATACACCATTGATACAAATATGATACATATGTGATACACAAATGATATATAGTGTGATACACATATCATTGTTTTTCATGTTCAGCTTTTACTTGGAATTTTCAATTCAAACCACCTCAAAACTTCACCAAATCATCCCAAAATTAAGATTCAAGCTCCTTAAGTTGTGCCCAATCTATTCTAATAACACCCACTCAAAACAAAGCAAAAATTTGATATTTTTTGCTACAAAATAGCTAATTGGCTAATTTGGCCAATATTAGTAATATTTTATCAATTAGCCAATTTTTGTAATGAGCTACTTATAAATGGACATAGCTGGTAATTTTCCTATAATAGTATCTACACCTAAAATAAACCTAGACCCCAAAAAATCCCAACAAGGAACGAGGCCCCATCCCTAATCCCTAATCCTCTAATCTGATTCTTCTTCAAAACAGATAGCTACAAAAGTTACTGTGAAATAATCATTTTCTCTTGGAATTTCTTTTTTTCATAGCTATGTAAACTCACTATAGCAACATCATCTTCCTCGTTGAGCATCACTTCATTTTTTTCTTCATTATTAAAGCATTTGTATCTCTAGAAATTAAAAATCTCACTGCAGATTCACTCTCCAAAAGCCACCATCCCTTTCCTTTATTCCATTAACACAGTTGAGTTTTTATCATCCTATTACCACAAGACCCAGCATGAAACAAAAAAAAAACAAAAAAAATTCGAGATCTGGGTCTGAAGTTTCGTCCGAGGTCTCGGTGCGATTCATGTGTGCCGATTTTACTTCACATCGAAGGTGTCACGACCCAGATTTTCCACCCTCGGAGTTGTGATGACGCCTACTAATAGGAGCTAGGCAAGACAATATCAATTACCTCTTTTAGCGGACATCGACAATATTAACAATAAGGAAGCATTTAACAATAAAGCGGAAGTCTCAAATAAAATTTACTAAAAGAAATGCGGAAGTTCGGCAATCCTCTACCCAAGACTGGTGTCACAATACTCACGAACGTCTAGAGAATGCTAAATACAAGGTTTGAATGAAACATAAAACTGTCTACTACGGTACAACGATAACAAACTAAATAAAATAGAAAGGACTCCGGGCTTGCGGACGTCAGCAAGGCTACCTCGAATGTCCTTGAACTGGAAACTCGCTCCCAGAATGCTACTGCTAGTCAAATGATGCTCCAACACCTGGATCTGTGCAAAAGATGCACAGAGTGTAGCATCAGCACAACCGACCCCATGTGCTGGTAAGTACCTAACCTAACCCCGGCGAAGTAGTGACGAGGCTAGACCGGACTACCAAACAAACCTGTGCAGTTCAAATATATATATACGCAGTAGGAGAGAATACAGAAATTTAACAAGTCAAGAGGGAGGGGAGCATGCTGTAGAGGTTGTAGTAGTTTAGAATACAAGGTAAATAAATAAGGAACAAAATGGTACAACTATAAAGTCAACGAGAGTAATAAATCAAACATGGCACGGAATGTCCCTTCGTGCAGTAACAATCAAAACATGGCACGGGATGTCCCTTCGTGCATTAATAATCAAAACATGGCACGGATGTTCCTTCGTGCAATAATAATCAAAACATGGCACGGAATGATCCTTCATGCAAATATAATCAAAACATGGCACGGAATATTCCTTCGTGCATTAATAATCAAAATATGGCACGGAATGTTCCTTCGTGAAATAGTAATCAAACATGGCACAGAATGTTCCTTCGTGCAAATATAATCAAAACATGGCACGGAATGTTCCTTCGTGCATTAATAATCAAAACATGGCACGAAATGTTCCTTCGTGCAATAGTAATCAAACATGGCACGAAATGTTCCTTCGTGCATAAATAATCAAACATGGCACGGAATGTTCCTTCGTGCATTAATAATCAAAACAATCGTGCACGGCATCACCCATCGTGCTTTATCACTCATCATCACCCAAACAGCAATCACAAACAATGGGGGCGAGGGGATAGACAAAAGTAATAGATATCTCGGCAAGGGAAAACACAAGTAAACAGTCAAATCCCGGCAAGGGAACAATAACAACAACTTTCACATCCCGGCGAGGGAGATAATCAATATACGTAAACAGCCCAGCAAGGGAATAATCACATCTCTTTCTCTTTCTTTCATTTCTTACTCAATAGTTACTTTATCATTCAAGCCAATGTTCCAAAGAGTTTACAAAATCATAAACCCCTTCTCATACTCTTCACATTATATAGAGTTCACCAATTTAACAAGGAAGAGTCACAACAAAACCAGAATAAGTACAATAAGGATCCACGGTCATGCTAGACATCGGTGTATAGATACTCGTCACCATGCATATACATTGTACTCAACATTTAGCAATTAGCAAATAATATTCCAATCCTATTCCCTCAAGCCAAAGTTAGATCAAACACTTACCTCGGTCCAAAGGATAGCAATCACTCCTCAAATACCACCTTTCCTCTACAATCCGACTCCGAAATAATGGTATCTAGGCATAATTAATTCAATAGTATCAATAAAGGCTTAACAACATAATCCCATAGCCTAGAAAAGAGTTTCCTAGCATTCTTCCAAAATATCAAAATTCGACACCGGGCCCACATGGTCCAAACACGAGGCTCGAACCAAAACTCAGTCACCCATAATCGCACGAATTCAAATATATAATTTGTTTTAAGATCCTACCCCAAATTGAGGTTGAATCACCCAAAACCCCTAACTTCTTCTTTAATTTCATGATTTAGGTCTAGGAATTTGATAAATGAAGATAGAAAATGAAGAAAACGAGTTAAGATTTACTAACCCAAGAAGTCTTGGTGAAAAGGAGCTTCAATGGACGCCTAAGTGCTGTGGAGAAGACTAGGTTTATGAAAAGTGGGGATAAATCCCGTAATGGTTATGCTTTTATGACTTAAAAATCGCTGGGTGAAAATACCCTACGCGTTCGCGACAGTAGGGTCGTGTTCGCGATGAACGGAAATTGGCAAGCATAGCATTCGCGGACAAGAGATGCGAACGCGAAGAGAAAATATTGGGTGCCCGAAAAATTGGCCTACACGAACGCATTTGGCATCACGCGAACGCGATGAAGGGAGGTCTGAAGCTTCGCGAACTTGACGACTCAATCGCGAACGTGGAGAAGGAATTAGGGGAAGGTACGTGAACGCGAAGAAGGAATTCCGTGGGCAAAAATTACAGAAAAATCTGCTACCATTCTAAGTGTAAAAACACCCCAAACCACCTCCAACTCACTCCCGAGCCCTCGGGGCTCCTAACAAATCACGCACACTAACTCAATAACATCCTACGAACTTACTCGAGCGATCAAATCGCCAAAACAACATCAAAATCAATGAATCAAGCCTCAAAATCATCATTTTCATTTCAAACTTCTAACTTTAGATAATTAGGTCTGAAACACGTCAAACGACGTCCGATTTCGACCAAACTTCACAGGAAGCGCTTAACACATATTTAAGACTTGTACCGGGCGTCGGAACCAAAATACGAGCCCGATACCATAGTCTTTTAATCAATTTTTATTTCCATCTTCCTTAATAAATTTTTTAAAATTCTTTTACTCGGGTTCTAGACCTCGGATTCCGACTCCTGGCACATGCCCGAGTCCCATATTTTTCTACGGACCCTCCGGGATCGTCAAATCACGGATCTGAGTCCATTTACCAAAAATATTGATTGAAATCAACTTTAACCATATTAATATTAAAATTCTTCAAATTTTTACAGAATTCACATATTTCAACATAAATGCTTTCCAGTTACGCACCCGGACGGTGCACGTAAATCGAGGCAACTATAAGTGAGGTTTTAAAGGTCTCGGAAGCATGAAAAAGAGAGAAATCCGGTGATGACCCTTTGGGTCGTCACAGAAGGTCCTTGTGATTTTTATCTTTGTAAGTTGTCGAAGCTCTAATTAGAGTTGTCTTGCTGCGATTGTTGTTGGTTGTGGACGGAAATTGCTGCTGAGCTTCGTGTCGCTTTTCCTTCATTTCTTTTAAAATACAAGGTAGGTGCACTTCTAATTTTCTGATTGTTGCTAGTTTAGAATGAATAAAATACTGATTTGATTTGGCTCCAATGTTTCCATGTCATTTTGTTAAATCTGTTGGTTTACTTTGGACAAGCAAATGAAAATTTTTATTATCATTTAAAACTGTGAGTGTTCTTTTTGTTGGACTGTTATTGGCTCTTCAATGTTGCTGTGTTTCGTTATTCACCTAGTTTCATGGAATAATGTTGCTTTACCATATTTTATCTGTTTTCCAAGTTTAATTTTCATTAAATGAAGTAACGGAAGATTTACGAGTAAAAATAGAACTGATGGCTAAGAATATGTCCCTAGGTTCTGTACGTTCTTGCAGGCATGTATGCAAAGTTTTGTTTTTATATATATTTTGTCCCTTGGTCAAATTTGATAAGCAAGATTTGCTTGCTTAAATGCGGGCCTGCCATCCCCTACCTTAGTTTATTTTATTTCATTCACAATAATCTCAAAATAATTTAGGAAATAAATCTTTGAACATCGTAGTTTGCTTTAGTTGAGTGCAATCCTTTGAAATTAGAATCGAAGCGTGCTATTTAGTTGAATTTCTATGGCCCTCAAAAAGTTAACCACGCTTAGTTGCTTTAGGCGCGTTATTTTAATAATTTACCTTCCTAAATTCGGGTGCGCATTTATGTGACCCAAATCCAAATCTCACCGTTAGATAAAATGTGTTACGAACTCCGGGTGTATTTATGTGATGTGGTTCGAACATATTTTAATAACGTTGCAATCTTCCTAAAAATGACTAAAACCGGTTAAAGTTAAAATTTGCACATATGTTCATAATCGTTTAAAATCAGATAATTAGGCCAAATATAACTGTTGAGCGACCGTGCTAGAACCACGGAACCTGGGAATGCCTAACACCTTCTCGTGGGTTAATAGAATTCCTTACCCGGATTTCTGGTTCGCAGACTGTTAAATAGAGTCATTATTTTCCTCGACTCGGAATTTTAAACCGGTGACTTGGGACACCATAAATCTCCCAAGTGGCGACTCTGAATCTTTTAATAAAGAAATTCCGTTTCGATTGTCCTTTAATTGGAAAAATTCCCTTTATTATACCCCTTTACGGGGTATTATAAGAAAAAGGCGGAATACATACGGAGACACCTAAAGTTGATACCATTTTTTATTTAGACACTTAAACTCGGGCTAGTAGCTATTGAACACCTAAAGTTCTTTAAAAGCGTACCAATTAGACACATTTAGCTGACATGGAAAAATGTGTGTTTTCCACTCTCTTTGAGCGCGTCCACTAGTGAAAAAAATTAAATTCTTTTCTTGTCTCTTTCTCTTATTTTTTTTCCTTTACTCTGGGTTTCCTTGAAAAGGACTACCTTGCCGGAAACTTTCACAGTCAGTGGCAAGCCCACATCTTCTTCACCAGAACATCACCACCAAGAAGTTAACTTTCAAAAAATCTCATTTGGATTCTCCAATCTCCACCCAGTTTCAACAGCATCATAATCAACTGCAATTTTCGTTGTATGATAATAGAAATGCTTGTTTAAACCGGTAAATCAGAAAATTTTGGGTGAGATTTTTAATATAATCGTAGAATAAGCAGAAACTTAGTAAAAAGCCAGGACAACTAAGTTGGCAAGCATCGCTAGTGGGTGCAATCGAAGGGCCTTACTAGATTTGTTTTTCTCCATTAATGGCGAAGCTTCACCAGATTTGTTTTTCTCCATTAATGGAGTTTCCTTCTGGGTCAGATGTGATTGTACAAAATCTTTTCTATATCAATTATATTCCTCAATTTCTGCTCAAGAATCTCATTTTAACACTGGAGGCAACTGATTTTTAATGAATTTAAGAAAAAATAACAGGGAAATCGAAAGAAAATATCGGGAGAGAGAAAAGAGATTTGGTTTGAAGGGGGAGGGGGGTCGAGGAAGATGACCTTTTGTTATTCTCTTTCCTCCTACTTCTTTTTTCCTTATTATTTGGAACAAAAAAATTCACACGCCATTGTCTCATTGGTTGTCTTGCCAGGTCGGCCGCGTGTAAAATGCGCACGTTTCATATTTTGGATGTGTCAGCTAAATGTGTCTAATTGGTACGCTTTTAAAGGACTTCAGGTGTTCAGTATGTATTAGCCCGAGTTTAAGTGTCTAAATGAAAAATGGTGCCAACTTTAGGTGTCTCCGTATGTATTCAACATAGTCGTACGCTGTGAAATTTCGAGGCTTCATACCCTCAGGACGGCATTTAAAATCATTACTCACCTCGAACTACCCCGAAAAGCTACTCTGCAACACGCTTGCCTCTCGAATCAACTTTCGAGTACTCCAAATCTACCAAGTTCAGACTTTCATCATCAAATTATGCTAAACGAATGAATTCCCATTGAAAAATATCGATTTTAAGCATAAAATCCGAAATCAGTCAAAACCCGTCCCCGGGACCTGCATCCCGGAACTGGAAAAACTTTATACCAAAATATTATTCATCATCTCACGAGTCCGTACATATAAAGAACTCAAAAATCAGAGTTCGTTTAACCCCTCAAATCATCCCTAGAAGGTCTCATAATCTCAAGCCCTAACTCCACATTTTTCTACTGATTTTCATGAATTAAACACTGATATTTTGTTCCTAAACCACAAATAATTGAGTTTTAGTGTCCACAATCCTTACCTCAATGAAGAACCATGATTTTCTCTCTTCAAACCCCTCAAGGCTCTTTTCCCGTTTAAAATGGTGTATAAGGGTTCAAAGTCGCGGAACAGATCTTTAAAACATTCTGCCCGGCTATTAAAATTCCTTCATCGTGAACGCGATCAAACCCTCGCGTTCGCGGAGCACAAAAATTCAGCTGACCAAAGCTCTTCTTCGAGAACGTGACCCCTCCCCCCCCCCCCCCCCCCC
>MU684951.1:43217-94521 GCA_026770625.1 Nicotiana glauca | reverse complement strand
AAAAGGGGAACCCCCCCCCCCCCCCCCCCCCCCATCGTTGGCGAAACAGACTCCCTCGTCATTCATAATTGCATCTCTAGAACTTGGGCTACACCATGGAAAACTGCTGACAAGATTAAAGAACTTAAAATACCGGTGGATAGCCATGATATTGTCACCGGACATTGCTTCAGAGAAGCAAGTAAAGTTGCGGATAAATTGGCCGCTCTATGCCACATAAATGAAGAGGCGTGTTTCACTCCTCCATCAAGTTAGAGGTCTTCTCAATGTTGACAGATGGCAGATGCCTACCTTTCGAGTCAAGAGGAAAAGACCAAGCGGGCTAATATATGAGCCTCCTTGAAGTAACAGCTTTATTGCCTCACTTTTGTCGTTTTGCTTTATTAAGTAGTGTTAGCTGAAGTTGTCGCAAACTTCATACATAATTCTCACATCCTGTATAGAAGGAATGGATATACCCTCCTTCTTAAATGTACTCTCTTCAAAAGTGACATTAAAATCATGACTTATTTATATAAAAAAAAATAGCATCTCATATAATACCTTAAATTCAAAATAAAAAAATGAATACAATAATAACATGCTTAATGATCTCACTGCAAACTATGTATGTCAATAAATCAACAACAACAATAGCCATTCAGTATAATTCACAAGTGAGGTATGGGGAGGATATGATGTACGCAGCCTTACCCCTACCCTAGAAGGGTAGAGAGATGTATGTCAACAAATCATGAACAACTAAATGTTCACATATGGGATTAGTTCAAAAACCGAACAAGAAATTAGCAGCTCCATTTATTTCTTCTTCCTCTTACAATACCCTTCCCTGAAGCTAACAACTTTTCAACAAGAAATTCAAAAACCAAGGCAAGCACCCTTCTCAATTATTTATCCATTTGTTTGTTTATGCAGCAAATAATTTAAGTATTTAATTTGTTGAGATTTCTTTCTTCAGATTTCAAATTTATTCCATTGGGTTTGTACAAGAATATTCCCCTTTAACATCTTCAAAAGCACTTGGAAATATTAAACACTCTATTCCTTTCAATTTAAAGTTTTAGCAGAATAATTTGGCCGTACTTCCAATTGACCTTAAGGTTACTTTTGAGTGTTTTTACCATCATTCCCACAAAGATTAGATTAAAACAGTAACTTAAATAGATGTGAAAGATATGCCAGCTCCTCATTATATTGTGTCCAATGAATAACATTGAAAGCATATTGCATTTACTGTCACACCAACTAAAATTGAAGACTGAGCTACCTCAAGGCTTACTTTCAGTACATAAAAGACAAGAGCAACTAGTTATAGCAGCTAATTGACAAACAATTTGCTCAATGTTTTGTGCCTCTAAGGCTTAATTAGAGCACATGAATATGAAAAAAAATATTGAATTTTGTTCCTCAGTCATGGATTTACTTCTTCAAGCCTAGCGTTAACTGCCACAACCTGTGGTTTTGTTCTGATCATTAACTGCCTCTAACTGCACCCTTTCTGCTTCCCTCAGCAGAAACTGTTTCAGTGCCTGCCATAACCATAAGATGTAAGAATCAAAATAACAGGTTTCATGCAGCACTCATTAAACATCACCAACAATAACAGCTAAAAATAAAGACACAACCTAAATGTTTTTATCACTGTTAGAAGGACCAAGTACAATATTGAGGATTTGCACTATGGATAGATTGTTGAAGGAAAACTACAAAAGGGCGGATAGATAATTTGATGCACAGCAGAATTCTACCTTTATCCTCCACATTTTATCGTTGATTTTTTGCTCTTCCTCCCTGATTTCTCGCCACATTTTCACCGAGCATTGTATCTCTTCCTCCGAGCATTCTTGATTTAATAAGTCGTAGACTCTTTGATATCTCCGCTGCTGCGTTCTGTTCCATTGATAGACAACTGCAGTACCTGCCATCTAAACAAGGAAAATTATTAGTTATAAATAAAGCAACTTCACTCTGATCAAATACACAGTAAGAGCAAATTAATGTGAAAGAATACCGTAAAAACAACGAGAGCTTTGGCAGCGTTCTGTATAGCTTTCTCCTCATCAACAACAGGGGCATCACCAAAATGGAATCTCTGAGTCCCAAAAAAAGAGATTTTGATATAAACACTTATTTTAAAACTTGGTAGAGTTACTCAACATTATTTAAAAACTTCCAAGTAAAGCATAATTATTTACCTGACCCTTTTTGACAATGAATTGTTGGAATTTGGGGTTCTTGTCCGCACGTTTTCTCAGGCCATAAGCTACTGGCTTTGATATAAACACCAGCGCGGCGTCAATAAGAGGAACGACTGAAATGATTATGAAAATATGAGCTCAAAGCAAGAACGGGTATAAATTCGGAGGAAGACCCTAAAGTAGTCCCTAATCTTTGGGCTTAAACTAAAAATTATCCTTCTTCTTTAACTTGGAGCATTGATAGTCCTTAATGTTAGCCACATTGGTCCCTAATGTCCAAACTCACTGTTAGATTTTGACGGAGAGCATCAAGATTTCATTATCTTCTTCTACTTCAATATTATATTGTCGCCAAAAGAACAAAGAACAACATGGCAAGTAAGTCCTTTACTCATCGCACTTGAATTAGAATTACCTTCTTTTTTCCTCACAAGAGCTAAGTTCAGAGAACGCAAAAGAGAAACCCCAAGCCCCGAGATTTTAAGAATCAATAATAACCGAAGGAGATCAAATTAGAGCACCAAAAATACGTACCTTTTTTAAACATTTTGATGGTTGTCAAGACTTCTTCCAGAGATTGAATAACCTACGAAACTTTCAACCTCAGATCATAGCTATGTACTGTATATATAAGAATATGGCCAAACCCTTCCCCCTTTCTCTAGAAAACCAACTTATAGTTTCTGAAACCTTTTCCTTTACCCTTTTTAAAAAATAAGACTAAATGCTTATCCCTCTTTCATAGCCCTAGAGAATAGAACGTACCTGCCAAATCGCTGTCTGAGCTTGCTGCACCCGCCGCTCCGTTTGGGTGGAGAAAGGGTTTTTTTTTTTTTTTTTGGGAACGATTTGGAAAAGAGACTAGAATTAGGACGTTCAAAACAGAACTGTAATTATTAATGGAATCCCAAAAATGGCTTATTGGCTTATTTCTATGGCAACGAGACTATAAATAATGAGAAAATTTAATATTTTTATATTAATATAACTATAGTAGGGTAATATGTATATGAAAATTATTCCCCTTATTGCCTGATTGTCTCACATAAAAAATATATGGTAAAATTAAGTGACATAGTAAAACGGATGTTTATTGATATAAAATATCATGTCATAGTAAACTGGGAGTTTAATTAACAATTGCACATGTCATGATGCAAACTTGAAGTTTACTGATACAGAAAGTTTTATCAGGAATGGCCTATTAGCAATCTTGATTTAAGTATGATGTGTAAAAATAAATGAGAATTCACATGGGTAAATGTTGAAGAAGATTATTTAAGAATTCTCTTGTGTTGCTCTAGAATTCTCCATTGTATGATGTTGGCTGAACTTCTTGGATCAACCAAAATATGCCAAATTTTAAAATCTAAAATGTTGAGAGAGATTATCAAAACATCATTGTGTGCGGAAGAAGTCCGTCAGCATCCTCTTCTGTGAAGGTGATGTCATATTCCGAGACTTCCCGGGCCCTCTTGCCGTGAGTAACTGATATCTTCATTTTCTTTGTTGTCGAAAACGTTACCCCATATATTTAATTCTCACCGAAGATCATGTTGATTGTCATTCAGGGTGATCATGTTGCCGAATTTGATGGCTTTACTTCATTCCGGCTTCAACCGTAGTTATTTTTGGCGTCGCTTAAAAACTCTCTAAGATGGCTATCCCTTAACAACATCACCACCTCCTCGCGAAGATTTCGGCAATCCCCAGTTCTATGGCCGTTAGTCCCATAGAATTCACACCACAAATTGGGATCCCTCTGGTTAAGATCTGATCGGGTTGGTTTCAGAAACCGTACTTCATTGATATTCCTCATTGCCAACACCAATTCTACCAGGATGATGCTAAAATTATAATCTGATAACCTGGGATATACAGGGTCTCGGGCCCCTGCATCTCATTTGCTTGCATCGATCTATTATTTCGGCCATGATCCGCCCTTCTATCGAAAGCAAACCTATTCGATAATCGAAAACTTTTAAAAAATGCCCATCGGTCCTCTAGTACGCTGAAATGACACCTAGAGGACCTCCAATCTACATCAAAGTCATTTTTAAACTTATCCTGATTTTTATCGTGGCCTCATTCCTTGATTGATACCGATGAGCCAAGTTGATCATCTTTTATCCTTATATTTAACTCGTAGCGGTTATGGACATCTGCCCATATGGTTGCGTGAAACTTAAGTGAGCTCTCCTTCAGTTTTCGGGAGGCATCAAAACTCAGTGGATATAAACCCTTCGTGAATGCCTCCACTTCCCATTCATCCGGAATCGTTGGTAACATCATCCTTTCTTTTTTAAACCAAATCACAAATTCTCGCAGCAACTCGTACTCGCCCTGCAAAATGCTGAATATATCTTCCTTTGTGGCAATGTCAGGGCACCCTTCGTGAGAGTTTCGCCGAACTTTTTCAACAAAACCGACTCGATCTCATGCTGAGCCAAGTCGTTTCCTTTTACTGTCATGGTGTACATAGTGATATGCTCATGCAGATCTGAAGTCCCATCATACTTCAATATATCTAGAATTTCGAACCTATTCAGGATCAACTCTGGTGCCGCACTTGGTTTAATCGGCAATTGCGTGTACTTTTTGAATTTGGGCCCTTTAACACCGACGTCGCGCCTGAAATTTGATTCATTCGAGCATGAAACTCCTACGCATTGTGATCCATTCGTTCATTCATCTCTCTCATTGAGATCAGTTTTAAAAGGATCGTTCAAGTTATTATTCCCAGATTCACTACCGATTCGACTTTTTCAAAACCGTCCTCATCCCTTGGGATGTTATTATTGGTCCTTTATGTTGTCTGATTTGTGAGAGTGTTGGGATGGACCGGGGCCATTCCATTAGATTTGTTGGACCACCCGATAACGCCTGCTTCAATTCCTTCATTGCATGATCTTGCCTGGAGAGGTGTCTGTGATTGCTCTTTGCTGCTCTCTCAATAGTTTAATCGTTTTCGCAACATGTTTGTCCTTCGTATCATCAGGAGTGAGGCCCCGCACATGTCGAGGATATTGTGGGATTGCCTCATCCCATTCATTGTGGGGGTATCGCTGATGGAATCATCACGGGGAGACACCTCTTCCCATTCATCGTGTGGTCCAACGTTGTGAACGTTGTTGACAATATTGCCATATCTGACTGTTACTCAAGAAAAAAACCAAAATTCATTAGTAACAAATAAACAGATCAAAGCAATTACGCAGTTGTCTATGACCTACGGTGGGTGACAAAGTGTTTACCCGTAAAATAGTACACTTGAATTTATAGTGTGGTTTATAGACAAGCGAATCATTTTGATCCAAAAATGATAAAGAAATGAGAACAAAAATAAGATTAACAACTGAAATTAAGGAGATAGCAAACCTGATTCTGGACTCGGTCTTCCCGAGAAAAAAAATAAAAGCAATGATAGAACTGTTCTGATTTAAAGTAAAATAATTAGCTAAAGCTTTTGTATGCTGAATGTTTCCTGTCCTACAAGGGTTGTCAATCCTGCTATTTATAGTTATCCTTAAGAGGACACGATCCTAAAATCAAGCTCCTCTTGAATGAAAATAAGAACACCATTGATGGGTGAATAACAATTGGCTTTGGATGCAAATATTCTCTGTAACGGCTGCTCATCAAATTCTATATGATGTCAAACCCGTGACTCTTTACTATCGGCGGTGCTTCCTTCGAGATCCATCCTATACCGGTAGAGCACTTCGTACCCAGTGATGATTATTCTCCAACTCAATTTTTGCCTATTTCCGATTCCACGTGTCATCTCGCTATTTAGCCACTTGTTATCAACCAATTTTATCCTATATAAAATCTAAAAATATTTAATGCACCTTAAATAAAATTCATACAAGTACACACTTTTTTCGTAAATAGGAGATTTTGTTCATTACTAAATAGCCTGTTTGGACATAAGAATTTTTTACTTTTTTTCAAAATCAGTGTTTGGCCATAAAATTTTAAATTTTCATTTGAAGATAAATTTTGGAATTTTTCGAAAATTTGAAAAACTCCAAAAAGCAATTTTTTTAAAATTCACTCAGATAAATGTATATTGAATCACCGGATTATGTAGCTCTTGCATTAACAACTTGCGGTCATATAACGTAGAGTTACAAAAAGAAAAAGTATCTGTCATCAGTGGTAGGACGGACCTCTGTCGAGTCCGTTCTAATCTCTAATGGCAGCATTTGTTGATCCAATTCTAGTTGAAACCAAAATTTAAAGGAAAGGAGTTCAGCATGAGTGTGATTCAGGGCACAAGTATTATAATAGAATCCCATAATTTATAATATTATAAATGGACATAGTACTTATAAACATATTATTACTATTAAGACATTAACAGAGGGTATCCTATGTATGGGGGTATCCTGTGTATGGGGAGTATAGAGGAGTGTTAATTTCCTAATATTATTATCACTAGTTTCTAGGATATCAAAAGATAATTCTGAAAGATCCCAATAACTATTAAATATCTTTAAGGTTTAAAATTGTATCAGTGGAAGAGAGGGGACTAATAAGGATACTTCTCAAAGATGAACAATTAAGTAAGGATCCATCGAGAAGTCCAATGTTTAATCTTAGACCATTGGATACCACTATTGCAATAAAAGATTGATTGGGCTTAAGATTATTGTTGTTGTATTTACTAATGAGAAGATTTGACCAAAGGATAGTCAAGTCTCAAGGCAAGAGTAGTTATTAAAGTACACATATTATCATAAGCTTTTCTTAGCCACAAACCATATATCTTTAGGTAATTTTGTTAATGTTGTATGGTTCAAAATTTGACTGAGAATAGTCATCCTTAAGTGGGGTGATAAGAGGTCGGCCAAGCGGCAATTATGCCCATGGGGCGAGGCACCAAAGAGCACCATGGTCATCGTCGGTGTAAAAGCGGTGAAAGGTTTATCTCATAGAGAAGATGTTATGACCAAGCAAACAATGAAGGGCATAGTCGTCAGAAAGTACGTTTGTCAAAGACCATTGGATAAAAGAAAATTTTAATATATATAGGAGGGGTGGAACCTAAATAAGAGGGGGACTGAGTCCAGACAACTTCCATAAAAAAGCCAACAAGGAGAATCTCTTCATCATCAACACTTCATTCTCTTCCCTTTCCTTGCTCCCATGAATATGACAGAAGTCTGTCTAGATGTAAGCTCATCCCTCATGTTTGATATATAAGTATTATATGAAGAAATATCACACGCCATTATTTTTCTTTTATTTTCGCACTCTGTATGTTTATATCTGAGATAAATTATGTTTGGTTAAGATTTACCTTTGGTAACACTAGTAATTAGTTCGACAAAAAGGGTTTTATACTTTTTGCTCAAACAATTTGGCGCCGTCTGTGGGAATTTCTTAGCCAAATTTCTTAGTTTCCTTCAGATTTAAAACCGGTGAAATGTCATCGCCCACTCGAAAGTAAATAAACCTTCGAGGAAACCGTACTAATCTAGGTTAGGCTGCTACATAAAAGTAGAAGTTATAACCAATACCTATGCAAAACCCACATCTCGCCTGTAGCGATAGGTTTAGCACGACGTATGCACATTCAAAACAGGATCATGGTCATCTGGCATAGCCACATCCTCATTCGATGCATTTACCTTATATATCAACCCGCGTTCCCACCCCTGAGGAGGAAATGGCAGCTTGCTACGCGGTCTTTCAAAAGAATGGACATATTATGACATATTTTCTTTGTTGTTGGTACATAACGAACGAGATCGGATCGGGACTCGATTCCAACACTTCAGTAAGGGAGGCGCTTTTAACAACGGAGCTGAACATGGAAGCCAGATCTAAAACAACCATTCAAACATCAGGCGAAGCAACACTAAAACATTACCCCTTTTCGCTGACTTGGTGGATTGAGGTACGGAAAGTTTCATTTTGGTTTACCCTCTCTTTTATTGGTTCAAACAGGAATGTGAGCATTCACATGAGCAAGCAAGCAAATGAGCATTCCAAATATAAACAATGGAAGGAAAACTACTACAAAACAATTGGAACGTCGCCCAGGTCAAATGCTTCAACTTCTGAAAAAGGACACCCCTCAAGCCGTACTCTTTTTCCCGCACTCGGGTTTGTCCCAATTGGATTTTCTCGAGGAGGTTTATAGCGAGGCGATGAAGGGAACGTCTCGAAGTTCAAAGTATAGTTCATCACCCCGCCCGTCGATCGCTTATCCAGGCCTACCAATGAAGGGATTAGATACGTGGAAACGTCAACATAAGTACGAAACGGACATGTATAGTATTCTCCAATGAATGAAATAAAGCAACATTTTTGTCACAACCTAGATTTTCCACCCTCGGGAGTCGTGATGGCGCCTACTAGTGAAATCTAGGCAAGCCAACCAATTGAATTATTTACCTTGTTTCCATTTTTAATCTGTTAACAATTAAGAATCAACATTTAATAAACAACAGAATTTAATAAGCGGAAGACTGAATTGTAATATTTTAATAATACTACCAATACCAATCCATAACAAATCTACCCAAGACTGGCGCCTGATGAATAAGAAACAACAATCTCACTGCGGTCCAAAAGCTATAGCACTGGGATATGCACAAAAAGAGTGTAGAGTGTAGTATCAGCACAATCGATCTCATGTGCTAGTAAGTGCCTAGCCTAACTTCGCGAAGTATGACGAGGATAGGACAAGACTACCAAATAAACTTGTGCAGTTAAATCATATACAACGATAAAACAAAAGCATAAATGTACAGTCAAGGATGGGAGGGGGAACATGTTGCGGGGAAACATTAAATGATAACAGGAGAACAATAGAAAAATATAAGGAACACCAAAACTCAATTTTCAACAAGAATTAGAAATCAAACAAATGCACGACATCACCCTTCGTGCTTTTACTCTCGTCATCACCATAAGAATCAATATAATTCTGCACGGCATCACCCTTCGTATTTTTACTCTCGTCCTTACCATAAATATTATTATAATCGGTACAGAATTTTACATCGTGCGGCACGGTATCACCCTTCGTGCTTTTACACTCTTCCTCACAAAATCATACACGGCATCACTCTTTGTGCTTTAACACTCTCTCACCAAAATAATGCACAGAATCACCCTTCGTGCTTTAACACTCTTCCTCACCCAAACAACAATCACAAACAATAAGGGCAAGGAATTTAATAGAATCACAATAAAATCACAATGAAAATCCTGGCAAGGGAACAATATAAAAAATAACAACACCCAGCAAGGGAACAATACTAAAACCAACAACATCGCTTCAGGGGAACAATATCATAATCCTCTTCTCTTTTTCACATTTACTTCATAACTCGATTCACAATTTGAGCCACTGCTCTATAAGGTTCAATTGCCAATTATACTTCCACAACTCACTTTACAACTTGAGCCAATACTCTTCACTACTCAAATACTAATATTCTTTCAACAAGCCTTGCTCAACAATAGAAATCATCACATTAAACATGAACGATACAAATGGAGTCACATTAATCATAATATAAGACTCACGGGCACGCTAGATACCAACATATAGATACTCTTCACCATGCCTATATGTCGTACTCAACAATAGCGCATAGCAAATAGGACACGACTCTTAATCCCTCAAGCTAAGGTTAGACCAAACACTTACCTCGATGCCACGAACACAATTCAAGCCTCAACTATTGCTTTACCTCTTGATTCCACCACCAGTTCGCTTGTATCTAGCCACAAGTTACTTAACTATATCAATAAATGCTAAATGAATCATTTCTAATGCATGAAAACAAATTTTCTAAAGTTTTTCCAAAAAAGTCAAAAATCGACCCCAGGCCACATTATCAAAACTCGAGGTTCGAACCAAAACCCGATTACACATTCACCCATGAACCCAAATATATAATTTATTTTGAAATCAGACCTCAAATCGAGGTCCAAATTCCCAAAAATTGAAAAATCTAGGTTCTACCCAAAACACCTAATTTTCCCCATGAAAACCTTTGATTTTGAGTTGAAATCATGAAAAAAGATGTTAAAGATTAATAAAAACAAGTTATAAATGACTTACAATCGATTTGGAAGAGTACTTGTCTTTTAAAAATCGCCCACGAATGTTTCACCATGCCTATATGTCGTACTCAACAATAGCGCATAGCAAATAGGACACGACTCCTAATCCCTCAAGATAAGGTTAGACCAAACACTTACCTCGATGCCACGAACACAATTCAAGCCTCAACTATCGCTTTACCTCTTGATTTCACCACCAATTCTCTCGTATCTAGCCACAAGTTACTTAACTATATCAATAAATGCTAAATGAATCATTTCTAATGCATGAAAATAGATTTTCTAAAGTTTTTCCAAAAAAGTCAAAAATAGACCCCGGGCTACATGGTCAAAACTCGAGGTTCGAACCAAAACCCTCTTACACATTCACCCACGAACCCAAATATATAATTTATTTTGAAATCAGACCTCAAATCGAGGTCCAAATTCCCAAAATTTGAAAAACCCAGGTTCTACCCAAAACACCCAATTTCCCCCACGAAAACCTTTGATTTTGAGTTGAAATCATGAAAAAAGATGTTAAAGATTAATAAAAACAAGTTATAAATGACTTACAATCGATTTGGAAGAGTACTTGTCTTTTAAAAATCGCCCACGAATGTTTCGGTTTTGAAAGGGTTTGAAAAATGGTTGAAAATGTGTCTAAGTTATGATTTGTGGGTTGCAGATGTCGCAATTGCGACAAGGGTTTCGCAATAGCAAACACTTCAGAAGACTGAAACCTTCGCATTTGCGACCACCCTATATTTCTGAGGGGTTCGCATTTGAGGCTAGGGCCTTTCGCATTTGCGACCCAAATAGTCGCATTTGTGATCATGCCTGCCTAGGCCTTCGTTCGCATTTGTGATGATTTACTCGCATTTGCGAGCCAGGCTTTGCAAGCTATAGACCTGCAACATACTAGCAATTCCTAAGTCCAAATTTCACTCTGTGGCCTATCCAAAACTCACCCGAGCCCTCGGGGCTCCAAACCAAACATGCGCACTAACCTAAAAACATCATACGGACTTGTTCGTGCAATCAAATCACCAAAATAACATCAACAATTATGAATTTAGCATCAAAATCAAAGAAAATCTCAAGAACTTTCAAAGTTTCAAATTTTACAACTAAGGTTCCCAATCACGTTATATGACCTCCATTTCTTACCAAATTTTACAGGCTCGACTTAAATCACATATAAGACCTGTACCGGGCTTCGGAACCAAAATACGGGCCCGATACCATCAAATTCCAAATACATTTCATTTCCAAAAACTCACATATATTCCAGAAAATAATTTTCTTTAAAAATTCATTTCTCGGGTTTGGGACCTCGAAGTTCGATTTCGAGCATACGCCCGAGTCCCATATTTTCCTACCCTCCGGGACCGTCAAATCATGGGTTTCGGCCCGTTTACCCAAAATGTTGACCAAAGTCAACCTAAATTCATTTTAAAGCAAAATTCATCATTTTTCTCAAAATTTTTACATAATGTCTTTCCGGAACATGCCCAGACTGTGCACGCAAATTGAGATGAGACAAAAAGAAGGTTTTAAGGCCTCAGAACACAAAATTTATTTATAAAACAAGTTATGACCTTTTGGGGCATCACATCCTCCACCTCTAAAACAACAGTTCGTCCTCGAATGGACATAAGAAGGAAGTACCTGAGTCGCAGAAAAGATGGGGATAACGGCTCTGCATATCGCACTCGGACTCCCAGGTCGATGCCTCAGCAGGTTGACCTCTCCACTGAACACGAACAGAAGGAAAACTCTTCGATCTCAACTTGTGAACCCGCAGGTCTAGAATAGCTACCGGCTCCTCCTCATAGGACAAGTCCTTGTCCAACTAGACAGTGTTGAAACCTAACACATGGGATGGATCGCCGTGATACTTCCGAAGCATGGACACGTGAAACACTAGATGCACGACTGATAAGCTCGGCGGTAACGCAAGTCTGTAAGTCACCTCCCCCATTCGATCAAGAATCTCAAACGGGCCAATGAACCTAGGGCTAAGATTGCCCCTCTTCACAAATCTCATCACGCCCTTCATAGGAGACACCCGAAGCAACACCCGCTCACCGACCATGAATGCCAAATTGCGAACTTTACGGTCGATATATCTCTTCTGCCTGGATTGAGTTGTACGAAGCCTATCCTGAATGATCCTGACCTTGTACAAGGCATCCTTCACCAGATCCGTACCCAACAACTGAGCCTCTCCCGGCTCAAACCACCCAACCAGCGACCGACACCACCTACCATATAAAGCCTCATAAGGAGCCATCTGAATGCTCGACTAGCAGTTGTTGTTGTATACAAACACTGATAAAGGCAAAAACTGATCCCACGAGCCTCCAAAGTCAATAACACAAGCTCGGAGCATATTCTCCAAAATCTGAATTATGCGCTCGGACTGCCCATTCGTCTGAGGATAAAACGTTGTGCTCAACTCAACTCGTATGCCCAACTTACGCTGAATAGCTCTCCAAAAATGTGAGGTAAATTGTGTACCTCGGTCGGGAACACCATGAAGACGAACGATCTCCCGGATATAGATCTCAGCTAACCTCTCGGAAGAATATGAGACTTCCATAGGAATGAAATGTGCTAACTTGGTCAGCCTATCAATAATAACCTATACTGCATCGAACTTTCTCTGAGTCCATGGGAGTCCAACAACGAAATTCGTAGTGATACGCTCCTACTTCCACTCAGGAATCTCAATCTTTTGGAACACACCACCAGGTCTCTGATGCTCGTACTTCACTTGATGACAATTCAAACACCGAGCCACATATGCAACAATATCCTTCTTCATTCTCCTCCACCAATAATGTTTCCACAAATCCTGATACATCTTGGCGGTGCCCGGATGAATAGATTATCGGGAACTATGGGCCTCCTCTAAAATCAACTCCCAGAGCCCATCCACATTAGGCATAGAAACTCGACCTTGCAGCCACAAAACTCCATAATCTCCTAATGTAACTTTCTTGGCAGCTTCGTGCTGCACCGTGTCTCTAAGGACACACGAATAATGATCACCATAATGCCGATCTCAGATACGCTCCAATAAAGAAGAACGGGAAATTATGCAAGCTAATACACGGCTGGGCTCAGAAACATCCAACCTCACGAGCTGATTGGCCGAAGCCTGAACATCCAAAGCAAGCGGTCTCTCACTGACCAGAATATACGCAAGACTGACTGCCCATGCTGGCTGACTACCTACTCAAAGCATCGGCCACCATATTGGCCTTTCCCGGATGATATTAGATGGTGATATCATAGTATTTTAATAGCTCCAACCACCTTCTCTGCCTCAAGTTTAGCTCCTTATGCTTGAACAAGTATTGCAAACTCTTGTGATCTGTGAACACCTCACATGACACGCCACATAAATAGTGCCTCCAAATCTTCAGCACGTGAATAATGGCTGCTAACTCCAAATCATGGACTGGATAGTTCTTTTCATGAATATTCAACTGACGCAAAGCATAAGCAATGACTTTGCCATCCTGCATCAATACCGCACCAAGTTCAATACAATATGCATCACAATAAACTGTATATGGCCCTGAACTTGTGGGCAAAACCAACACTGGCACCGTAGTAAAAGCTGTCTTGAGCTTCTGAAATCTAGCCTCACACTCATCAGACCACCTAAATTGAGCACCCTTCTAGGTCAACCTTGTTATCGGGGTTGCGATAGATGAAAACCCTCTACAAACCGACGGTAATATCCTGCCAATCCCAAGAAACTACGGATCTATGTAGTTGATGCTGGTCTAGGCCAGTTCTTGACTACCTCTATCTTCTTTGGATCCACCTGAATACCCTCTGCTGAAACAACATGACCCAAGAAAGCAACTGAACTCAACCAGAACTCACACTCCGAAAACTTAGCATACAACTCACTATCTCTCAAAGTATGAAGAACCACTCTTAGATGTTGCGCATGCTCCTCCCAGCTACGGTAATAAATCAAATATCATCAATGAAGACTATCACGAACGAATCCAAGTAAGGCCTGAACACTCAGTTAATTAAATCCATGAAAGTTGCTGGGGCATTTGTCAATCTGAATGACATCACCAAGAACTCATAATGCCCGTACCGAGTGCGAAAAGTTGTCTTAGGGATATAGGATGCCCTAATCCTCAACTGATGGTAGGCAGATCTCAAGTCGATCTTAGAAAACTCTTGGGCACCCTGAAGCTCCGAACAAATCATCAATCCTCGGCAATGGATACTTATTCTTGATTGCGACCTTGTTCAATTGTCGGTAATCTATACACATTCTCATTGATCCGTCCTTCTTCTTAACAAACAACACCGATGCACCCCAAGTCGAGACACTAGGTCTAATGAAGCCTTTATCAAGCAAGTCTTTCAACTGCTCCTTCAATTCTTTCAACTCAGGCGGGGCCATACGATACGGCAAAATAGAAATGGGCTGAATGCCTGAAGCCAAATCAATGCAAAAGTCAATATCCTTGTTGGGTGGCATACCCGGCAGGTCTGAAGGAAATACCTTAGGGAACTCATGAACTACAGGCACAGAATCAATAGAAGGGACCTCAGCACTAGAATTACAAACATATGCCAAATAAGCCAAACAACCATTAAGGCTAAGAGTCCCTCTCCACTCAAGACAAATAAGCCAAATATGTCGAGCCTTCATATATGAGATAACACTATGGTTAGAATGACCAGGAGTCCCTATCCACTCAAGACGAGGTAGACCCGATAAGTCTAAGGTCACAGTCTTACCATGGAAATCTAAGATAGCGTGGTAAGGTGATAATCAGTCCATCCCTAATATGACATAAAAAACAACCATGTCCAATAGTAACAAATCTGCTCGGGTCTCAAGACCCCCGATCATAACTATGCTAGAACGATGAACACGATCTACCATAATAGAATCACCCACCGGTATAGATACATAAACATGAGCACTCAAAGGATCACTAGGCATGACCATATACAACGCAAAATAAGATGACACATAAGAGTATGTAGACCCTGGATCAAATAACACTAAAGCATCCTTACTATAAACCAGAACCGTACCTGTTATAACTACGGCGGAAGCCTTAACCTGAGGCCTGGCTAGAAGAGCATAACACCGGGGCTGGGCCCCACCACCCTGGACTACATCTCTGGGACGGTCCGCTGCTGGCTGGCCTCCATCTCTAGCGGCCTGAGCTCCACCTCTAATACCTCCACCTCCACCTCTACCTCTACCTCTAGCTGGCTGGGCGGGCGGTGGAACTCTCGGTGCCTGAACCATGGCATGGGAACCCTGATGCTGAGAACTACTCGGAGCTCAAGGGAAAAATCTAGAAATATGCCCCATATTTCCACAAGTATAACAAGTCCTCGACTGCTGACACTATTGTCCCTGAGGACCCGAATAACTACCCCGAAAACTCTAGAGCGGCGGTGCACTGATATGAGCTGGTGGTGCACTGTAGGACTGCTGATCAGAATACTGCATATGAGAACCGCGACCACCGGAAGCACCGTGAGAAACCTGAACTGTTGGCTGAAAAGGCCTAGGATGATAGCCTCTAACCATACGAATCTCTGCCTCCAGACGAGGCACCACTAAATCTACCTGAATGACGAGGCCTCTTGTCAGACCCATGACTACCCCCGTGCGATAGAATCATCTCAACTTTCCTGGCCTCATTGGTCGCCTCCTGAAAAGAAATCTCACTCCCCGTCTCCTTAGCCATCTGAAGTCGAATAGGATGAATGAGCCCCTCAATGAACCTCATCCTCTCTCTCTCTCTCTCTCTCTCTCTCTCTCTCTCTCTCTCTCTCTCAGTGGGAAGTATAAGTAGAGCATGACAAGCCATATAAACCTGGTCTCGTACTGAGTAACAGTCATGGAACCCTGCTGGAGACGCTCAAACTGCCTCTGATAGATCTCTCTCTAAGTGACAGAAAGAAACTTCTCCAAGAATAGCTGTGAAAATTGATCCCAAGTTAGAGCTGGTGACCCAACTGGCCTATCCAAGCAAAAAATCTCTCACCAAGTCTTGGCGGATCTAGATAAGCGAAAAGTAGCAAAGTCAACCCCATTGGTCTCCACTATCCCCATGTTCCTGAGAACCTCGTGAGAACTGTCTAGATAATCCTGGGGATCCTCAGAAGATGCACCGCTGAAAGTGGTAGTGAAGAGGTTGGTAAACCGGTCCAATATCCATAAGGCGTCAGCAAATATATCTGCTCCATCACTGGTCTGAGCTACCACACCAGGCTGAACTGCTTCAACTGGCTGAGCTGCTGGAGTCTGAAACTGGGGAGCCATCTGCTCCGGAGTGCGAGTAGTAGGAGTTTGGGCTTCTCCTCCAGCCTGAGAGACGGTTGGTTCTACAGGAAGAAAACCTGTCCGGGTGACACTCTCCATAAGGTCCACTAGACGGACCAGAGCATCTTGGAGTACTGGGTAGAAATGAACCCCTCTGGGACCTGAGTTGGTCCTGCTGGAACTGTTTGGGCCGGAACCTCCTCGTCAAACTCGACTTGAGGCTCTGCCACTGGTGCTGCTGCTCTGGGTTGAGCTCTGCCCATACCTCGGCCTCTAGCACAGCCTCGGCCTCGGCCTCTAGCATGGCCTCAGCCTCGGCCTCGGCCTCGGCCTCGCCCTCTGCCCCTTGTAGAAGCTGCTGATGCGGCCTCGAGCTGCTAATCAGTGGATAAGAAAGCGCGTGTTCTCGGCATCTGCAAAAGAACATAGTAGAAATTCAATTAGCATTGAGAAACCAAACCGCACGACATGAAAGAATAGATGTGGAATTTTTCCTTACTCCGTAGCCTCTGAGGGATAAATACAGACATTTCCGTACCGATCCCTCACACTCTACCACGCTTGTCTGTGAGTTGTGAGACTTACATAACCTAGAGCTCTGATACCAACTTGTCACAACCTGAATTTCCCACCCTCGGGAGTCGTGATTGCACCTACTAGTGAAATTTAGGCAAGCCAACCAATTGAATTATTTACCTTGTTTCCATTTTTAATCCGTTAACAATTAAGAACCAACATTTAATAAACAACAGAATTTAATAAGCGGAAGGCTGAATTGCAATGTTTTAACAATACTACCAATACCAATCCATAGTAAATCTACCCAAGAATGGTGTCACAACTTCACAGACTATCTAGGAGTACTACAAATAAAGGTCTGAAAAAGTAATACAACACTATCTCTGGAAATACATGAAAGAAACAGGATGAAAGATAGAAGGAGACGCCAAGGCCTGCGGACGCCTGCAGGACTACCTCGGGTCGCCTAATGAATAAGAAACAGCAATCTCACTGCGGTCCGAAAGCTATAGCACCGGGATCTGCACAAAAGAGTGTAGAGTGTAGTATCAGCACAACCGACCTCATGTGCTGGTAAGTGCCTAGCATAACCTCGGCAAAGTAGTGACGAGGCTAGGACTAGACTACCAAATAAACCTGTGCAGTTAAATCATATACAATGAAAAAACAAAAGCAGAAATGTACAGTCAAGGATGGGAGGGGGAAACAAGTTGCGGGGAAACATTAAATGATAATAGGAGAATAACAGGTAAATATAAGGAACACCAAAACTCAATTTTCAACAAGAATCAAAAATCAAACAATTGCACGACATCACCCTTCAAGCTTTTACTCCCGTCCTCACCATAAGAATCAATATAATCTGCACGGCATCACCCTTTGTGCTTTTGCTCTCGTTCTCACCATAAATATCAATATAATTGGCACGTAATTATACATAGTGCGGCACGACATCATCTTTCATGCTTTTACGCTCTTATTCACAAAATCATACACGACATCACTCTTCATGATTTAACACTCTCTCACCAAAATAATGCATGGCATCATCTTTCGTGCTTTAACACTCTTCCTCACCCAAACAACAATCACAAACAATAAGGGCAAGGAATTTAGTAGAATCACAATAAAATCACAAAGAAAATCCCGGTAAGGAAACAATATAAAAAACAACAACATCTCGGCAAGGGAACAATATTAAAAGAAACAACATCCCGGCGAGGGAACAATATCATAATCCTCTTCTTTTTTTAATATTTACTTCACAACTCGATTCACAATTTGAGCCAATGCTCTATAAGGTTCAATTGCCAATTATACTTCCACAACTCACTTTACAACTTGAGCCAACGCTCTTCACTGTTCAAATACCAATATTCTTTCAACAAGCCTTGCTCAATAATAGCAATCATCACATTAAACATGAACCATACAAATAGAGTCACATTAATCATAACATAAGACTCACGGGCATGCTAGACACCAACAAATAGATACTCGTCACCATTCCTATACATCATACTCAACAATTAGCACATACCAAAAAGAACACGACTCCTAATCCCTCAAGCTAAGGTTAGACCAAACAATTACCCCGATGCCACAGACATTATTCAAGTCTCAACTATCGCTTTACCTCTTGATTCCACCACCAATTCGCTTGTATCTAGCCACAAGTTACTTAACTTTATCAATAAATGATAAATGAATCATTTCTAATGCATGAAAATAGATTTTCTAAAGTTTCCCAAAAAGTCAAAAATCGACCCCGGGCCCACATGATCAAAACCCGAGGTTCGAACCAAAACCCGATTACCCATTTACCCACGAACCCAAATATATAATTTGTTTGAAATTGGAACTCAAATCGAGGTCCAAATCCCCAATATTTAAAAAACCTAGGTTCTACCCAAAACACCCAATTTCCCCAATGAAAATCTTTGATTTTGAGTTGAAATCATGAGAAAAGATATTAAAGATTAATAAAAACGAGTTAGAAATGACTTACAATTGATTTGGAAGAGTACTTATCTTTGAAAAATCGCCCAAGAGTGTTTTGGTTTTGAAAGGGTTTGAAAAATGGTTGAAAATGCATCTAAGTTATGATTTGCAGGTTGCAGATGTCACAATTGCAACAATGGTTTAGCAATTGCGAACCCTTCTGAAGACTGGAACCTTCGCATTTGCAAAGATAATTACCACATTTGTGACCACCCCATATTTTTGAGGGGTTCTTATTTGCGTGGGAGGTGTCGCATTCGCGACTAGGGCCTTCCGCATTTGCGACCCAAATGGTTGCATTTGCGACCCAAATGGTTGCATTTGCGATCAGGTATGCTCAGGCCTTCGTTCACATTTGCGATGATTTACTCGCATTTGCGAGCCAGGCTTCGCAAATTCAAGTCCTGCAAAACTGCAACATACCAGCAATTCATAAGTCCAAATTTCACTCTGTGGCTTACCCAAAACTCACCCGAGCCCTCGGGGCTCCAAACCAAACATACACACTAACCTAAAAAATCATACGGACTTGCTCGTGCAATCAAATCACCAAAATAACATCAACGACTATGAAGTTAGCATTAAAATCAAAGAAAATCTCAAAAACTTTCAAATTTTAAACCTAAGGTTCCGAATCATGTCATATGACCACCGTTTATTACCAAATTTTATAGGTTCGACTTAAATCACATATAAGACCTGTACCGGGCTCCAGAACAAAAATACGGGTCCGGTAACATCAAATTCCAAACACATTTCATTTCCAAAAACTCACGTATATTTTAGAAAATAATTTTCTATAAAAATTTATTTTTCGGGCTTGGGACCTCGGAATTCGATTCCGAGCATACGCCCGAGTCTCATATTTTCCCTACGGACCCTCTGGGACAGTCAAATCATGGGTTCGGGTCCGTTTACCCAAAATATTGACCAAAGTTAACCTAAATTCATTTTAAAAGAAAAATTCATCATTTTTCACAAATATTTCACATAATGGCTTTCCGAATTTCCGGATACACGTCCGGACTGCATACATAAATCGATGTGAGTCAAAAAGGAGGTTTTAAGGCCTCGGAACATAGAATTTATTTCTAAAACAAGTGATGACCTTTTGGGTCATCACAATTTTGCACCCCCCATCAAGGTATTCTCTAATGCATGAAAAAATTAAGCAAACTGGGACTCGCCCAGGAAATGCATCGTGTTCTCCAATGCAAGAAAAATTAAGCAAATTGGGACTCCCCAAAGAACACCCAATATTCTCCAGTAACAACAAAACCGAGTATGCCAAGATTCACCCCGACGTACGCGCAAACAGTATGATAACCTATAAAATCCTCTAAAAATTGACAATGAAACAACGAGTTAACATTTTGACCTTAGTTCGAAATACCCTACGGTCAAAGGCCATCGTCACAAGAAAACTTCGACCTCTCTCGAATTACAACGGGTTGATATTTCGACCTTAGTTCGAAATAAAACCCCTACGGCCAAAGGCCATCGCCAGAAGAAGAATTCGACCTCACTCAAATTACAACGGGTTGATATTTCGACCTTAGTTTGAAATAATACCCCTATAGCCAAAGGCCATCGCCAAAAGAAAATTTTGACCTCGCTCAAATTACAACGAGTTAACATTTTGACCTTAGTTCAAAATAACACCCCTACAGCTAAAGGACATTGCCAAAATAAAATTTTGACCTCACTCGAATTACAACGGGTTAACATTTCGACCTTAGTTCGAAATAACACCCCTACGACCAAAGGCCATCGTCAAAAGAAGAATTTGACATCCATCGAATTACTATGGGTTGACATTTCAACCTTAGTTCGAAATAACATCCCTACGGCCAAAGGCCATCGTCAAAAGAAGAATTCGACCTTGCTCAGATTTCAACGGGTTAACATTTCAAAATATCCGAAATTACGCCCCTACGGCCAAAGGCCACCGCCAAAAGAAAAATAATGTTTTCCTTCCGAACTTGTTCAAATAAGTCAAATATTGATCGCTCCAAACTCCAAGTCCGACCCAACTCGAATACACATGAAAAAGCTGACTTCGCCTAAATAGGGAATTCAACTCAAATGCCCCTTGAATGTCCAAGTCGAGACTGACCTCATCCGAAATAGCGAATCAGAGTTCAACCTCGTCTGAATTAAAGATGATTCCGCCTAAAGTGACAAATTAAAAGTCAACCTCGCCCAGATATGCAAACCCTAAGCAGCTCCATTCACACTCACATGACGAGACCCTACTCGATCCGGCCAAGGTCAGATCCCCAAATTGAAAAATCAGGGACTTGCCATACAAAAATCCAAAAGGTCTACGCCAAAACAAAAGATGTAACAAGCAAGGAAAAGGGAAATAAAATCAAAAGTGCAAGGACGAAACAACTCTTTCATTTATATACGCATGCGCAACAATCACACCTTACATAAGGCTGAAACAGGCCTAAAAAGGAGAAAATAAACAAAAAATATAAATAATACATATACTAAAGCAACATTAGATCTTCACCCAGCGTCATCACCGTCGTTCTCCCCATCATTATCTTCAAGAAAATCCTCCTCAGTATCAACGTCCTCGCCGGCCTTCGGTGTTGCAGGATCATAGCGGCAATTTACACGAGCCTCTCGTGCCTTCGCCCAGGCACCTCATAAGCGGCCTCAAAAATATTGACCGCCTCTCACAAACTCTTGTATATGTCTCGTTGGGCTTCGGCATGAACCCAAAGTTCATGCAAGTGGCGAGGAATAGCGGCAGAGGTTGGTCCAACTTGGGCCAGAAATTGCGTCTTTTCAACCTCAAGGATAGCAACCCGATCTCCCAAATTTGAAGTTTCCCAATCAATCTCGCCGATGCGCTCTTCAAGACTAACCTCCCTTAGCGAGGCTGTTTCCATTTCGGATTCTCGCTTTGATTGAAGGACACGGATATTGTCCTCCAACGCCACCGCCCTTGCCGAAGCCGACGCCCGAGCATTCTCGGCGTCCCCAACTCGGACATTTTCCTCTCCAGCTCGGCCAATTTCCCCATCCATTATGCACTCAGAGTTTTGAATATGACGGAATTCTGATCAATCTCAGATTGCAACTATAGTACCTTCTCCTGGAGATACTCATACTCTACAGTGAGCTCCTTTCCCAACTCAAGTTCATCGTCCTTTGCACGAAGTAGCTCCTCGAGCTCACTAAACCTGCGAATGGACTGCATCAGTTCCTGGTCCCACTTTTCTAGCTCCTCTCCGAGGGATCGGGTATCAACGCCCACCCTAAGCCTCTTATGCATCTCACGACACCTATTGTGATACCGCCTATACTTCTCAAGCATTGTCAGAAAGATCTTGGCCCGAGCCTCTGTTGACGCCCAATTTTTCCCTATATATTTTTTAATATTCCAAATACTTTCAAAATAGCATATAAATACATATATAAGTGTTCTCAAATGTTTTATTATTTTTTCCTTAATTTTTAAAGTTTTTTAAATCAATTTATTCCCCTATTTTATCCATAAAAAACCCAATAATAATTTCTAAAATTATCACTTTTGGTGATTCAATTGTTGACTTTTATATTTATGCTAAAATATAGCCAAGATAATTTTTTACAAATTTTTTTAGTATTTTTAAAAGCTAATTGCATAATTACAATATTAGCCTCTTTTAGGATTTAATTACGTTTACATTTACAAAAATTAACTCCAGTGTTTTTAAATAGTTAATTTACGTTATAAATAATCTTAGTGTTTTCAATTTATTTCCAAAAATTAATTTTCTATTTTTATAAAATAAATAGGGAAAATGGCTATTTAAAATCTAGCCAGATTTCATTTCAATTATAGCCTGAAATTGAGCCCACATCAGACCCAATTTTCCCCTGGCCCAATTTCTTTTAAATCCGATCCCTTACCCGTTTAAATGACCCAACTCAGATCCCCCACCTAACCCCTTTAATCTCAGCCGTTGATCGTTTAGATCAACGGCTCCTATTATCCCTTTCCTTTTTTAACCCAAATGACCCTTTTACCCTACCTACCTCATTTCTCACCAACCGCCGTCTCTGAATCCCTCTTCTCCTCAAATATCTCTGAAACACCTACAAACCCTATCCTCCGCTATCAGACTACACCCTAATACACACTAATATCTACCCAATCCATGGCTTTCCGTGGTCGTTTGAGACTTGTACCGGCCTTATATGGCTTCTATATGTTTGGTTATATGGTTTTACGACCATACTTCGAAGGAGTTTGGTAAATTCCCTGCTTGACCTTTGTTCATGGATCTTCACCGACCATCTACGACCTTTCTCCGGCCACTCATGGCCTTTCAAGGCAGATCCTTGACTTTCCTGGTTAGCTCGAAAACTTTCAAGGCCTTTCTCACCCTTTCTGGGTTTTTCGAAACCCTAGTCTTTAAGATCTTTCAACTTTCTTTCAGAACTGCTTTAGATATGTATGCTATGACTTTCTTAAGTGTTTCTCGAAGGTTCTTTAACTTGCTTTCAAAAGGACTCTTCATTTTTTTCCGATTAGGGGTTTCCTTTAAGTTATTTCAAGAAATCTCTTCTCTAATTTTAACGTGTTTCTGATTTTCCTATGTTTTGTTCATGTCGTTCTTCTATCTAAGTTAGCATGTTGAAAACCCTAATTTCTTTTGGGTCTCATTCGAGTTCTGAAGCTATTGTTTAAATGTATACTTGTCTAACTAAGTTCCTCGTTCTTGTTTGACTTATTTGTGTTACCATTCTTTAAAACTCGGTAATTGTTGAAAAGCCTTAGGTCTTTGGGTCTGAAATTGTTTGTTTGAGTACTTGACTCGACTGAAAGATTTTGTTTTAGAATTTCTTTTCTTTATGTGACTTATATGATTTTACTATCTTTCAACTCGACTATGGCTGAAACCCTAACTTTTCAAAAGATTTCCCCACCTGCTATGTGAGACCTTTGCATGTTTCCGATACTTTGTTGATTCAATGTGACTTGAACTACTTGATTACTATGCTTCGAATGTTTGCTTTACTACTGAACCCTGGCTTATTTCTGCCACTACTACATGCTTGTGATTATCTCTTTTGCCAATGTGCTTGGCCTCGCATGTCTGATATCTTCTGTTCACTCTGTTTATATACTAAAGTGCAGAAGCATGTTTCTTCTTTGACTGACCCTAATCGTGGGACTGATTTCAAAACTTTTCTTTTATGAACCCTAATTTCACTCGCTTGTTTGGAATTGACTAATTCTTTTCCCTTTACTGTGATATTTTGCCTTATTGAATCTTTTTCCAAAATAAGTATATTTCTATACTTAGGCCTCATTTGTTTTTTTAAGATTAAGACATCTGAATCTTAATACATATCTGAATATCAAGATGTGCATTAAGATTAAGACATCTGAATCTGAATACACATCTAAATATATTACGATGTGTATTAAGATCTGAATACTAAATAATTAAGACTGTTTTATTTTTAACATCTGAATGTATAAAATTTATCTTTATTTGAAAATTAATAAATATAAAATTCAAATAAAATACTAACTAATCTAATATTAAAATATATAGTTTTTTAAAATATTATAGTTATTGGCGGTGCTGATGGCTAACGGGTGAATGTCGACTATAGACGGTGATTGGTGGTAGTTTTGGTTGATAATGGTGGTTCATGGTAGTATCTAGTAGTAATTGGTAGTGGTGACGATTATGAATAAGTATGGTGATGCTGGGTGGTGATAGTTAATAATTACGGGTGGTGGTAGTAGTTGTGACTGAGGAAGGTGGTGGGTGGGCGGTGGTAGGTTATAATGATGGGCAGTGCTGGCTGTGGTTGTTGATGGCAATGGAGTGGTCAGTTGTGGTAGTTGAGGGAGATGAGTGTTGATTGTGGTTGGAGTGGTGGGGATGCTGGGTGGTGATGGCCGATAATGGTGGCGGCTATGATTGAGGATGGTGGTGGCGTGGTGGTGTTGGAGGTGGTGGTGTCATGGTGGTGGTTGAGTATGGTAGGTGGTGGCGGCAGTTAATAATGAATATGTAATAGCATCTTAATGAAATTAAGTCTCTGTTATAGATCTTAATCATACAGACCTATTCAGACTCATTAAGTGGTTGTGAAGTAAAAAACAAACACACTTAATGATTAAGACCTGAACAATTAAGATTCAGACATTAAAAACAAACGCACTTAATATCTGAGATCTGAATGATTAAGATTCAGACCTGGCCTTAGGCTTGATTACTTACTTAATGCTTGTACTACTCCTTTTATGGCAATAATTAGTCTGTCTCTAAGCTAATCTTTTTCCTTATTTGAATCTGTTTCTACCCGTTAAACAGTGATTCCTTAATTAAAGGCAATCACTTGTATAATTAATTCTGACTGTTGATTGTTTCCATATTTGTATTAAAACTTTACTTATTACCTCTCCTTCACTCGTTTTCAAAAAGCTATAAATACCATGCACCCCTCTTCTTTTAAGGACATGAACAATAAGGAACGAAACACTTGAGTTCAGAACACACACTTCACTCAAAACTCTCTCTCTTTTCTCTGTTACTACTTGTGTTGCTGCCTTGTCTAGCCGGCTGAAAGTCAAGGCTAGGCTATGGAAATTTGCTTACTTTTCTTTCCGCATTTGTTTCTTTACTGGTATGTTCTAATTAATTTTCCAGCATTAACAACAACATGTTTCTTTACTATTTCCTTCGCTCTTGCCTGTTTCCTGCTTGTGTTTAATCAAGTTCCATTACTGAGCATACTGTAATTTGCCCATTTCTCTTATGAATTAATGTTTTCTTATGAACTCTGTCAATCGCTTATTATGACTTATGAATCCCAAACCCCCATATCCCCTATTTGTTTGTATTCTCTGGTTGGTTGAGGACATGTCAGCATTAGACATTGCTGTGCATGACCCAAACCTGGCCCTCCCTAAGGTCATAACCTTCATATCCCCTCTATGTGTTGTATTCTCTGGTTGGTCCATGGGCATGCCAGCACCATTTATTGCTGTGCATGCCCAAATCTGACCCCTTCCTAAGGTCATATGCTCCATGCAATGAATTCCCAAACCCCTGACCCTTTTGTGTAAAATGCTAATTATGTATAGTGTTAGCTTTACTACTACTATTTTTCAATAACCCTTACCCCTCCCCATTCTCCACTCAGTTTTAAATCTCTATTCCTTCACTTCCACTATACTCTTAGATGTAGGTTCTGGCCCCCTTGTGTGGGCCTTGCCTTGGGACCCATGAGCTCCCTCTAAACTTAGACACATAAGAGCTGGCCCTTCCACACTGCACTGATCTCTATCTGGTTATGTGAACTTGGGTGTAAGCACTGCCCGGGGTCCCTTGAGACCCTCAGGGAACTTTGACACACCCAGGTTTGAGAAAGGCTTTGAAACAAATGGCATTTGAGGTGGTTTATCCCTAACTCAGAGAGAAAGTCAAGAATCAGGCTTCCTCTGGTTATAACTTCTTATTTTACACTTTTTCTGATATAATTCATTATTTTGTCTGTAATAATTTATAATAAATATTCGGGGTTGGTTAGTGAAAAGGTCTGGGTAATTGTGCATGCTTAACTATTAAGAGGGTAGAGAACATGCCTATAGGACATGTCTTCTGTATGATTAATTTAGCATTTAGATAATATGCTTATAGAACTTCTTAGTCTACATGTTTAACTATGCATTTAGAGAACCTGCCAATAAGACTTGTTTTCTGTATGATTAATTCAGCATTTAGATAATATGCCTATAGGACTCTTTTTAGTTTGCATATTTAACTCTACATTTAGAGAACCTGTCTATAGGACCAGTTTTAAATTCTGCATTTAGATGACATGCTTATAGGATTTGTCTTAAATTCTTCATGTTTATTACCATACTTAGACACTATGCTCTTAGGATCTAAATGGTTAATATCCGGCATTATGTCTAATAAGCTAAAATCAGTACCTTCTCATAGAAATCATGCCTATAGGAATCTCAAGCAAATCCTGCTTGTTTCATTTCATGTTCAACTAGATATCATGTCTATAGGAATTAAAATTAGCAATAATAGATATCAATATCTATAGAATCTGAAACCCATATAGTCTAAAAGCAGTTCAACGCATACTTTTCCGAACTAATTTTTAAAACAACTCTCTCTCTTCTTATTAATACGGTTTAGAAAGCATGTATATAGGATCTTAAATCGTTTACTTAGAATTGTTATTGCTATGTCACGTTCTGAATCGATAATAGATATCATGTTTATAGGATCTCACCCATACACTAAGGCAAGCCTTAGGTGATAACGACAATAAAAACTGAACACGCCTTTGTTAATCAGTAATTGCTACAACCAGCAGGCAGGCCTGATTCAGACTATTTACCTGAGTTACGTAATAAACTGGTCTGCCTCAACAATTTAAACTCCCCTTGCTTTAGTACTTTAGATTCAGACCCTTACTGTGTTTAAGTCATGCTATTTATGTGCTTTGCTTGAGGAGGTATACACGAGCCTTTTAGTTGTTTACATATTTCCCCTGAATGTGCAGTCCTATGTGTTTTTTGTATGTCGCCTTAGCTTTTTCGCCTTCAGGAACCTAAAAGTCAGCCTAATATCCCTCCCCTTTAAGAATAGCAGTCCTAGTTCCTCCGGGAATGATAGGAATGGGACGGGTAATAGCATGCAATAGTGGTCGAGACCAATCCACGCTTTAATACCTCAACGGGGTGGGAAGGGTAGATATGGATATGATGACCGGTGCGCTAATACCACGCATAGCCCCTTTTTTAAGGAGTGATTACCGGGTATTTCATTAATGTGATCCATATTACAAATAAGCCAAGGATCCCCTCCTCTTTCCTTTCCATTAAATATTTATAGAATTGTAACTTCTTTTCAAAATCTGCCTTCTAATTATTTTTCAAACTCTTATGTGTTTAAACTTAAATCCCCTACTATTAGAGCCTATACTTGTCTATCTTCTAAATTGCACAAATTCACAAAAACTATCTGGCCGGGAACCGCACTAGTGAATCCTAAGGGGTGCCTAACACCTTTCCCTTAGGATAATTTCAAGCCCTTACCCTATCTTTGGTTATTAAACAAACTTAGAAGTAAACCTTATAGGTGTCCTAATGCACCTTAAATCATTAGGTGGCGACTCTTCAAATGCAAAACCTAGTTCCCAAAAGGAATGAGTTGTCCTATCCTAAAATGTCATAAACCCGATTTTTCGATGCAAAGAGGGAAAAGGGGGGCACGAAAGTCTCCACCTTGCGAGCACTCTCGACCTCCAGCATGTAAGACTGAAAGAAAAGAGAGGGAGATAGTCGTTAAGGGCCAAAATTAAACTAAAATAAAAACAACTCAATAACAACAAAGGGAAATGTACAGAAAGAAACTCACAATTAGGCCCATCGCGGCCACCCATCGTGAAAGTTCGACGTTGCTAACGCCCTGAATAGCTCTACTCTCTACGGCCGAGCACAAGAAGTCAAATTCTGGCATAAATTCCACCGTGTCCTGCAAAAGGTTGAGGTCCGACGGAATCTCAAGTATTCGAGAAGAACCCCCTGTCGTTACCACGGTCCGGGTGAAGCCCTCCTCGAACATCCTAACGTCGTCAGGATCAAGGTCGGACCCAGACTTGTAGTCATCAACCATGATACCTTTCCCCCTTTCTTCGGTCTAAGAAGAAGTGCGGACCGACCAGGAGGCCGAGGGGCCGATCGAGACAGTAGTGGCAACCTCGAGACTCCATCTCCCCACTACTTCAGCTTATTGGTCTCTCGTAATCGGCGCAGCCTCTATGATCAGAGCGACATCACCATTGACATCACCATCAACATTGGGTGTAGTCAAGTCAAGTTCGACCCCCGATGATGTTTCGTCTAAAAGCACCACCTCCGGGGCCACCCGTCGTCTCTTCGATGGGCTTCTTCACTACCTGCATGGGATGACTCGCCTGTGGAACGGGTAGTAGGAACCGAAGTCTCCGGTTAAGAAGTAGCCGCCACGTCTGAATCTTCGGCCGCAGATGCAAATTGGTTAGCGACCCTCAATGCAGGCTGGGTAGCAGCCCTTAGTACAGGATAGGTAGGGCCGCCACTTGACGGAATGCGAGAGGAGGGGCCCTCATTCTTTGCATTCTCCCTACCAACAAAGAAAATGGTCATATAACAACAAGATCGGACCTTACGAAAGAAAGAGCAGGCCGACTCACCAGTGAGAGGCTTATGTTCGTATTTCTCATAGAAGGACGAACCCCCGCTGTATGGTGAAGAATTGCATTCACCCATTCACGAATGTCATCAATCGGTGGGGGAGGTAGTCTCATGACTACGAAAGCAAAAACAAATTAGAAATGCCACCTAAAGAATAATGGTCGGCCGCTGCCTTGAAAGGAATCACAAAGTAAACAGAGGAAAACTTACGTGCGAAGTTCCACCTCTCGAGAAACCCCACCGGGTCTGCTACAAGGTGTTCACTCCGCATGTAAAAATAGCTTTCCCAGAAATGTCAATTAGCCTTATCATCCATCTTCACCACCAAATCTTCTCCTACAGGACTGTTGAAGTGAGTCCATAATTTCCCCGGACGGGACATTATCTCAGCCACTGTTGGAACTCCCTCATCTTACGTCGCCTCCACCCCATCTCTAAGAGAAGGTGCGTCATTTTCCGGCATCGGAGCTTCGACAAACCTGTTAGTCCGAGAAAGAGTACCAGTCATCTGTTTGAAGTGATTGGAATGAACAAGTACGATGAAGGAAAAAAGAGGATTGTAGCGTCTGATTCTAACAAGCAGAAATATGAAATCAAAAGTATGAAATAGTGAAGAAGGCCACTAAAAAACTAGAATTAGCTACGAACGTTGTCGCTAATTGTTGGCCCAAGTTTAGATGAAGTTTTGAAGATTGACAAAATGAACTCAGTCATGAACTAGGTCCATCACGTGACACACATTGCTGATATGCTTATACATGTAACATACGTGTGAAAAAGATAAGTCTCAAGGATCAACAAAAATATCTCCTGAGTTGATCGAAAAGGTTGCATAGGATAAGGAGTTGAAGTCTCCTTATGAGAAGAGAACTACATCTGGATCAAGAATGAGGATTGGAGTTAGAGTTGTTCTAGGACTCGAATTTGATGAAGGATCAGCAATTCGAGTTTTATCAAACTCTGATTACTAACTCTATAAATAATAATGATTGTTCTCTTTTACAGATGATTGCACATACGCAAAAGTTAAACTAAATTGAGATCAAAATAGCTAGGCGATTTTGCAAGTAATTTGTGTGTGATACAAGTCTGCAAATCTGAAGCAACAAGAACTAAGAGTGAAGAACCAATTCCATTGTGTCTTTCTTTATTTCTAGTTCAATTGTAGTAGGTGTTTTAATATTATACCTTTTCAGCTTTCATAGAAGCAATTGTATTAGGTACTTTGAGTATTCAAGTTAGAGTTAACTTGAAGGTGTCGCAATAGTTGAGGCTTTGTGCTACACTTGGATTAGGGTTTAATCCTTAGGTTTAAAAGAGTTTGTAAATGCTATTTTTGGCTCAGTGATTTAGTGGAAGTTTGGGAAAATCCTACCGAGTAGTAGGTCATGGTTTTTTCACCTTTTGAGTCAGGTGTTTTCCACGTAAAAATCTCTATGTTCTTTACTTTATGCACTCTTAATTCCGCAAATTGTAATAGTAAGTATATCTAGAAGAACCAGGTTCTTCTAGTGCAAAAATTAGGTACCACACAAATCACCCCCCTTTTGTGTGGTATTGACGTCTAGAACATCAATTGGTATCAGAGCGGGTTATCCTTGAAGAGGCTAACACCTTAGGAGAATATCAAAGATGAGTACACCACATGGGAATTGGGAAGGGCAATCCATTGCCAGACCTCCACTTTTAATGGTTTGTATTATTCTTGGTAGAAGAACAGGATGAGAGATCACATTATAGGGGAAGGCTATGAGCTTTAGGATATAGTCACTGATGGTCCCCTAGCAACCACTAAGAAGAATGCAGAAGGAATTGATGTGCCAAAAACAAGGGATGATTGTACTACTGAGGATCTGAGGAAATGGAAGAAAAATACTAAAGCCAAGAAGTGGCTTGTATGTGGTCTAGGACCAGATGAGTACAGCATGATCCAAAGCTGTACAACTGCTAAGGAAATATGGGACACTCTACAAGTGGCTCATGAAGGAACACCTTAAGTGAAAAGATCAAGAGGAACTCTTCTATACTCTCAATATGAGAATTTCACTATGAAGGAAGGAGAAACTATCCAGGAGATGTATACTAGATTCACCACTCTGACAAACGAGCTTGAATCTCTTGGAAGGACTATTCTTGAAGAAGACAAGGTTGAAAATATTTTGACAAGAGTTCTGCCAGTCACATGGGAAAGCAAGATCACTGCCATTTAGGAATCCAGAAATATTACTACCCTCAGGCTGGATGAACTAATTGGAAATTTAACTGCCTATGAAATGAGGAGACAAACAATGAAGATGGATACCCCCCAAAAGGAGAGAAGTTTAGCTCTCAGAATCACTTAAGGTACATATTTGGAAGATGATGAAGTAGCTATGATCATTAGGGATTTCAAGAAGTACCTAATGAGAGGAAAGGGTGCTTCAAGAAGTACAAACTTCAACAAAACAAGAGCTCCGGAGAAACAGGCCAATGAGGGATGTTACAAGTGTGGTAAGACTGAACATATGATCAAAAACTGTCCTCAATGAGAAATTTAATGGAAGATAGAAAGAGCTGAAAGAAGGAACGGGTTCAACCAAAGAGAAACAAAGGTTCAACCAAGGCTATGGTTGATGCTTGGGGAGAAACATCAGATGAGGACTCTGAAGATGAAGCTGAGGAGGATCAAGAACTAATGGCCATTGGAGAATCAGAGGATGAACAAGAGGTAAGTATTTTTCATCTCAAAGACAAGATCAAATTCTTGTCCAAAGAAAGGCTGGCTGAACTATTAACAGACTTCATTGATGAGTCTGAGATAATTAATAATTAGAAGGAAGTTATATCTAGGGAATGTGTGATTTTAAAAGCTAAATGTAAAAGTCTAGAGTCTAGGGCCAATGAGAGTGATAACAAAAATGCTTTGAAGAACCAGGTTCTTGAACTTAACAACAGTGTCCTAGAACTTAGGTCTGAAAATCTGAAACTGAAATTAGGAACAGGAAAGAAGATAGCTGATCACATATATCTTACCCTAGAAGAAAATTTAGGATAAATGAAGGATGAATTATATAAGAAAGATGAATTCATCAAAATCTTAAAATAATATCTAGGAAAGGTAAAACATAAAATTAGACAGAACTTGCAAGTGGAACAAAGCCTCTGATGCTCTCACTTGGTTGCAAGAGCATCATAGTAGTAACAAAAGAGGACTTGTCTATAGAACTCAAACTCCTAAATGGGATCCAAAAAGCAAGTACCTCACTCTTCCTGAAAATAAAATCTGCACACACTGTGGTAAGACTGGCCGTTAATAATATGAATGCAATGCAAAAGAAAATGCCAGTCAAAGGAACAAAGCTTTTGTTAAAGAAAAGAATAAATTGCCTGGATGGGCAATAAGGAATTTAATTCATCCTTTTGCCTATAGAAAGGGACCTAAACTTGTTTGGGTTCCTAAGACTAACCCTTAATTTCCTTTTGTAGGTCCAATTGAAAGGGAGGAGCCAAATATGGTATATGGATAGTGGCTGCTCAAAACATATGACTGGGGACAAGGACCAATTCCTTTCACTTGAGGACATAAAAGGAGGTAATGTTTCCTTTGGTAATGGAAAGAAAGGTGAGATCATTGGGGATGGAAAGGTATGCAAGACTGATTCTCATTCCATAGAGAATGTCTACCTGATAGATAGTTTGAAATACAACTTAATAAGTGTGTCACAATTGTGTGACAGAGGTAACCTTGTAGCTTTTACCTCCACCAAATGCTTTGTGATTAATCTTATCACTGATAAGATTGTTTTGCAGGGAAAAAGAGTTAACAATATTTATATTGTAGATTTGTCCACTCTTTCAGAAAATGAACTCACTTGCTTAAGCATGTTAGTTAATGATCCCCTCCTATGGCACAAAAGACTTGGTCATGCTAGTCTAAATCAGCTAAACAAATTAGTCTCCAAGGACTTGGTTGTAGGTTTAACTAATATCAAGTTCAAGGAAGATAAAGTTTGTGAGGCATGTACAAGGGGGAAGCAGGTAAGGTCATCCTTCAAATCCAAGAAAATGGTAAGTACGTCCAAGACGTTGGAACTGGTTCATATGGATCTATGTGGTCCAATGAGAACCATGAGCAGAGGTGGAAAGAAGTATGTAATGGTGCTAGTTGATGACTACTCCAGATTCACCTGGGTTTTATTTTTAACTTCCAAAGATGAAACATTTGACATATTCTCTGCATTTGTTAGGAAAACTCAGAAACAATTAGGAAATCAACTTGCATCCATTAGGTCTGATCACGGAACTGAGTTTGAAAACTCTAAGTTTGTTGAATTTTGTGATGAAAATGGCATAGATCACAATTTCTCTGCCCCTAGGACTCCACAACAAAATGGAGTAGTTGAAAGGAAAAATAGAACTCTTGAGGATATGGCCAGAACAATGTTACTATCTAGCAAATTGCCTCACAGCTTCTGGGCAGAGGCTATAAATATTGCATGTTACATCATAAATAGATGCATGACCAGACCTCTAGTAGAGAAGACTCCCTATGAGTTACTTAAAGGGAGAAAACCAAACATATACCATCTTAGGGCTTTTGGTTGCAAATGCTATGTGCACAATAATGGAAAAAACTCTCTAGGAAAGTTTGATCCCAGAAGTTATGCGGGAGTATTCTTGAGATATTCTTCACATAGTAAAGCTTATAAAGTTTTTAATAAAAGAACTCTGTGTGTAGAAGAAAGTGTGCATGTAGTATTTGATGAAACTAACATTCTTTATGAGAGACATGAACAAGAAGATTAAGCCATTGGACTGGTCAAAGACTTGGCTGAAGCACCAGCTCAAGTCAAAGTGGAACCTGCAGAAGGAACATGTGATGGAACAGGTTCTTCCCTACAGGGCAACCTGACAGAGGGAAGAAATCAAAAAGGAACTGAAATAAACTTCTTGAAGGAACCTGTTCATGAACCTGTTCCTCATCAAATTGCTGAAACATCCAGCATGATCTAGTTGGTCGTAAAACCTCACAAGTATCAAAGTTCTCACCCCATTGAGAACATTCTCACTAATCCAACATCTGGAGTTAAAACCAGATCACAATTAAAGAATCTGTGTGCTTTTGATGCTTTCTTATCTATTATTGAACGTAAAAATATTTCTGAGGCTTTACAGGATGCAGATTGGGTAAATGCAATGCAGGATGAGCTAAACCAGTTTGAAAGAAGTCAAGTTTGGCACCTAGTTCCTAGACCCAAGGACAGATCAGTCATTAGCACCAAATGGGTCTTTAGGAACAAACTTGATGAAGATGGAACTATCACAAGGAACAAGGCAAGATTGGTAGTCCAAGGCTACAGCCAAGAGGAAAGAATAGACTATGATGAGACATTTGCTCCAGTTGCAAGATTAGAGGCAATCAGGCTTCTCATAGCCTTTGCAGCACATATGGAATTCACCCTTCATCAAATGGATGTCAAAAGTGCCTTCCTAAATGGCTACTGAAGGAAGAAGTGTTTGTGAAACAACCACCAGAATTTGAAAGCAAAGAATGTCCTGAAAATGTGTACAAGCTGGACAAGGCTCTCTATGGACTCAAACAGGCACCAAGAGCATGGTATGAGAGACTGTCAAAATTCCTACTTGAACATGGGTACAAGAGAGGTAAAATAGATAGTACCCTATTTCTAAGGGAAAAAGGTAAGGACCTTCTTGTTGTACAAATTTATGTTGATGACATAATCTTTGGGGCCACCACTAACAAGCTGAGCAAAGATTTTGCAAAACTAATGGGAAGTGAATTTGAAATGAGCATGATGGGTGAGCTTAACTTCTTCTTAGGATTGCAGATCAAACAAAGTCAAAATGGAACCATGATTCATCAGCCGAAGTATACAAAGAACTAATCAAGAAGTTTAAAATAGAAGATTCTAAATAAATAGATACACCTATTGCGATTGCCACTAAATTAGATATTGATGAACCTAGTTCATCAGTTGATCAGGAGTTGTATAGGGGTATGATTGGTTCACTTTTGTATCTTACTACCAGTAGATCTGATATTGTTTTCAGTGTAGGGCTATGTGCTCGTTTTCAGGCAAATCCAAAAGAGTCTCACTTGACTGATGTCAAGAGGATATTGAGATATTTGAAGGGGACTACTGAATTGTGTCTATGGTACCCTAAAGGTAGTAATTTCAATCTAGTAGGATATGCTGATGCTGACTATGCAGGTTTCCTAGTAGATAGAAAAAGCACCTCAGGTATGACTCACTTCCTTGGTTCATGTCTTGTATCATGGGCTACCAAGAAGCAAAATTCGGTAGCCCTATCTACTCCTGAAGCTGAGTATGTGGTTGCAGCTTCTTGTTGTGCTCAACTACTATAGATCAAACAACAATTAATAGATTTTGGTATAGAAGTGGAATGCATACCAATATTCTATGATAACACTAGTGCTATAAGTATGACAAAGAACCTTGTTCATCATAAAAACACTACTAGAAATTACACCTATTGCATCTGTTATTTAGCAACGGTTATGTAACCCTTACAATAGATGGTCTATTGCGAGGGTTACAATTGTCGCAATAGCCTCTTAGGTCTATTAAGACAGTACTAAAACTAAACCGTTGCAGTAGTACCATAACCGTTGCCACAGAGATATCTATGGAGACAGTTTAGCAAAATAACTCTGTGGGGACGATTCTTTCTAAAAAATATTATTGGGGCAATTTACTTTCCCTCCGATAATTTCACTGAACCCGCCAATGCTCATTTTTATAATTAAAAATAAATACCAAAATCTAAAGTATACATATCAAAAAGAATGGTCTTGTTACGCCTTTCTCTTCATTGAGAACATCATGCGAAAAAAACCCTCCAGTGAATTGAAGGCTTTCTACAAACCCAAATCCAGGAAAGGAAGTTTTCGACCAAGTATACATATGGTTCTCTAGAACAATAGGTGTGTTTGATTCTCTCTCCTCCATGGCTTAAAAGTTCTCTGTCTCTAGATTTACCATTCAAGGGCTTTTTGAAAATCTTACAAAATACACAAATGGGTATCTATGAAATCATTATCTTTTGTTCTAATTTATGTTTGCTGTTTAATTTTAGTGTGGTTTAAAGCTTTTATCCCAAATTTTGTGAGGATTTGAGAAATCCGTGAAACATTCTGTGATAAAAAATTAAAGAAGATTGCTTAAATTTGGGGTTTTAGTAAAATTGGTATTTGAGAAGATGGGTTTCAATTCTTTGAGCCAAAATTTTATTCAAAGTTGATTTTATACTAAATATTGAGTTTACTGCTGTTTGGAAGGAAATTAAAATGAGAAATACCCTTCGAAACTCCATCGTTCAGGTTGACAAAGTTCTAAAACGTAAATAGAGAAATTCAAAGCTGGAGAATTAGAGAAAATTGTTGTTTATATCTTGAGATTTTACTTTTTTGGTTGGTTTTCTGATGGTTTTGCTCTTGTGTTCTAAAATGGGTGTTGACTGTTGTGGGGTATATTGAGAAATGTATTGTATGTGTGTTTGGAATTGTAAAAAGGAAGGAATCTATTATGTCAATTTTTAAAAAAAACCATATTTTCCATCAACGGACAAGCTTGTATTCTGCTCATATTATAGGTTTTCTTGGGACTTCTCTAAGTATTTAAGGATAGCATAAGATAATAGTGCATTTAGTCAAACCATGAACTGCATAAATGCTAATCTATATATTGCATTTCATGATAAAAGCTTATGTGAGGCAGATATGATTCAAATATTAAAGAAACTAAGTTCATTCTATATGGAAGAGCAATTATGAGAAGCTCTTAATCAGTTAAATAAGTACATTTTCCACAAGCTTTGGTGTATGTTTCATTGGTCATTAACATCCAATACAAAGGCAAGTTTTTAGGAAATGAGCAGGTTCATGACTAAAGGCCTGTATAATCTTAAATTTCTGGTAGAACTGTTTCATGTGGAAGGAAAGATTTTATTCTCTTATCTTAATGATTGGTATGGCTGGAGAAGAGAAAAATATGTCAATGTTAAATTAGTTTTAAACCTCTGGCTGCAACTTTGTGTATGAAAATGCTATTTTTTTTCTCATAACAATGAATGAATTGATGCTAATATTTTAGCAATTGATGCTAAAATATTTTACCAATTGATGCTAATATTTTAGCAACATTGTATTCTCGTCCATTGGGTGAAGCTTCCTCAACACAAGCAACAACTATTCAACTAATTCACCAGCCATCTCTTGGTAGCAACAACCAAGGTTAGAATCCTCGCAATCCTATAATCGATGCTTCTAAATTTTAGATTGTACAGTTAGAAATCTGCATTTTTTTAATTAATCCTACATTTCAAAGTGATGGGTGCTCTAACAGTGTATGAACTCGATTAACTACTGTCATTGGAGCATTTTGTCGACCTGCTGAAACAATCGAATTTTGCTGGTTTTTCTTCGTGCCTGGTGATGTATTCTGCCTCACCACTGTCCAGCCTTCCTCCTTTCATTTTGTGCATAACGTTCATGATAACTGACTTGTCAATAGCTTGTTCTCAAGAATCACATCTTGGAAGAGGCGCTGACTGATCAGTATAATGGGCAAAGCTCATTCTGTTAGAGGAGAAAAATATTGAATAAACTATACAAGCTAATGTACGCCTAGCACCTGAGTCAAATTGACACATATCATAACCTACCTTTCGTTTACCTCATAGTATGCAGCCACTTTGATAACTAGAGCAATCATACTCTTATAATTCGAGTCAACTTGTAGACCTGTAGGAGTTAAAGCAATTCAAATTTTCAAACCAAAACCTATTTGACACAATGACAACAATTTTTTAAGTGAAAGGAAATTGAGTAATTATTGCTACCCTCGTACATACAAGTACATATTTATGCATTTCACACTCTATTTATTAATGTCGTCTCGTATTTTATTTGATACTGGAAACGTAAAACCAAAATAAACATATTGGTTTGACTCTATTTGGCCATTGGCTAATTATACTTTATTCTAAAATAAAACCACTAGTTATACAAACTACCCCTTCCATATGAGCGCTTGTGATGTACTCCATCGTAATTGAGAACAATCAGTGCTTGATCTTAGGTGATTAAAGTTTTATATTAATTGACTATAATTTACTGATACCAATCTATGTGAAGACACACGCACATTAAATATTTATTGAATTAGTGTAGCTAGATGTAAGAATGAGTAAGTAGATTTCAATAAATATTATTCTGCACTCGATCATATACATCAGATTAATAAATGTAACACATATGTGTTTTTCATACATATGCTTATCACTTTATCATGATTGGTAAATTCTTCATAAGGTTTTGGATTATCTTATCAGTTGCAGGTTTTAAAGATATCAATTACATTTCCTTAATGTCAGCAATTACGAGAAAGAGAATGTTTAGAGCTATATATCGTGCCATAAAACTTGATAGTACAAGGTTTCTATAATGACTTATAGTTTTGATTGTTTTACCAAATTTACAACTACTTCTAGGTTTTTGCAGAATTGATTTAGGGAATTCATATTGTCAATTCCAACTAATTTGAGATTAATGCATAGTTAAACGATTGCAGCTTTTTACAAGTTTCTGTTTCCCTAAGATTTAATTTTGATAACATATTCAGTGGGTATATAACAATTTCATGATTTCATTTATTCTAGGTTTAGTTGGGTATTCTGCTAGTTATTTTCTAACTATTTGGTGTTTATGTTTTTCACCCAACCTCTGAGATACTGCTTATATTTCCATGTCACGTCATATTAGAGCCAGATTATTTCTTCTTATTCAATATTTCAGATCTAATGCATTATTCTATTATTCTCACTACTAGAAATTACACCTATTGCATCGGTTATTTAGCAACGGTAAAGAGCCTGTAATATGTACTATTTGTGCACCAGTAGTGGGCTAATCAACAGTGAGATAAATAGCATGGTTAGATACTGCCTCAACACCTGTAGTCATTGCCTGCTTCTCTCCAGCTATTATTTGTTGATTGTTGCTAAGTTTGTACTTAGCAGCAGCTGCTCGATCCTAAATTGTTATTGTTTAACACCTGGAGACTTTCTTTTGCTAGGCGATCGATTGACATTTAACCAGCCTCTATCTTTTGCTTGATCATCGTTGCTACTGGAATTTGCAGCCACTTGGTCACATTCATGTCCAGCTTTATTTCCTTCATGTTGCCTCGCAATTTTAACCTGCACCTTAGCCTATTTCCTTAAAGTTGCAGAATTGCCTAGCTTCAACATGTGCATTGTTAAGTGTATTGGATTTCAACTATAAAGAAGCAATGTTGTCAGGCAGCTGCTCACCAAATTTACCAGTTACTAACAAAACAACAGCCTAATAATTTGACCCCACAGTAGCCAAGTCCTGCTCCTTTTGTTCAACAGTTGTAGTATAGGCCTTATGCATATTCACCTCTCCATCAGTCACATACAGAGTAGCACCCTCACCTTGGGCACCAATCCTATCCACAATAGTTTTATTTTGTAAAGCAGAACCCACAGCCTGGTAAATCCTCGCTAAAACAGTAGCAGCAGGGATATCATCAGGAAGTTTAGACTTCCAAACAGTTTCTTTGCATTCAAAACATCCCTGGCATCACCTTGTAATTTTTCTACAGGTTGAACATCTTCCTCGACCTCGTCATTAAAACATTGAGCTGCTGCTACTATTTTTCTTTGTAAACTACGACAATATATCTCCTCATGGCCTTGGCGCTTACAATGGAAACAATATGATAGGACTGTTGGCGCTTACAATGGTCTTGGCGCTTACAAACACACATTTACTATTATTATTGATGTGATCTTATAAATTTTGTACTTCAAAAATTAGTCATCTAAAAGTAGTTATAGTAGTAAATAGATGAAGTGTTGGTTGAAGATAACCTCAACTTTCTTACTTGTGAAGTATTGGTTGAAGATGCTTATTTTTTTCCTTACCCTCTAAATATTGTTATGTCTTTTGAATTTGTAGGTGAAGAAAATGAACAAATGGGAGATGAAAGCAGTGAAGACCTTACTTAAAGAGTATTGGCTGATCTACACCTTCAAATGTTTTGGGACTGTTCTTATTTTTAAATATTTTGTAAACTTATATGCAATCTAACTCTTGAATAGTTAGTCAATATTCTATAATATTTGGATAATACTAGTTGGATGAATTGGATGATGATTTTGTTGATGAATTTAGTTTTCTTTCACGGTTTGTATAAATTCTAGCGTATTATAGTTTACTCAATTACAATAGCTCGTAAAAATTATTGCAATAGATTGTAATAAATGTTGTAATAGCTCGACAAATCATTGCAATAGCTGAAATAACTGTTACAGTAGCTTGTAATGACCATTGCAATAGATCATAATAACCGTTGCAATAAATAAGCTAAACTATATCAACAAACTGTTCCAGTAGGTATATTTCATCGGTTTTGCACCGTTACAATAGTCTTATTGCAACGGTTCATAATCGTTGCGATAGCTTTTAATAATCGTTGTATTAGGCTGCAGTAAGATCGTTGCAATAGATATAGCTATGACCACGGCTCCGAAACCGTTGCAAAAAACCGTTGCAACAGACCAATTGCAACGCCTTATCTTGCAACGGAGCCCAAACTGTCGCAATAGGACTATCGCAACGGTTTTCCTATATTTGGCAACAGTGTTATTGGTGTTGCCATAGGCCATTTTTCTTGTAGTGAAAGGAATAAGCACATAGATGTTAGACACCACTTCTTAAGAGATAATTATGAGAAAGGATTAATCTCAATAGAATTTGGTGCTACTGATAAACAAATAGCTGATATCTTCACCAAAGCACTGAATAGGGAAAACTTTGAAAGGAACAGGTTGGAATTAGGGATGATTAAGATCACCTAAAAGGAATCAATTCAGAATGCAATGAAAAAAAATGAAAAAAAAATGAAAAAAAATTATTATTTTTTGTTAGAAGTTCTGATTTTATATAAATATCTTGACTAATTCTTACTCAGTCTCATACTCTAATCAGTATACTCCTGTGACTTGTGTTTATATTAATTCATTGATATCTTACAAAGTCTTTTTCTATTATGATATATGAGGCATAATTAAGAGCAGTTCTACTTGAAGAACTTGGTTCATCAGTATATGCTCATGAGAGAAGGTCAGGTATGTTTCGATACTTACCACAAGAAAAATAAATATTCCAATTATGAGCAGAAGCCCTATCCTAACCAAACTCCAAAAATATAACCGTTGAGCATCGAACCAGTTTCATTCTCTTAGAATTCTAAATATAACGGGAGTATTCCTAAAAACTAGCGTTGATCAATTACCTCTTAAAGACCGGAGTCCTAATGAGATTAGACTCCTGATTGACCACTGCTAAAGACTGTCATTACTGCACCTAATCATACTCTACTTTAAATACACTCCACATATTCCTACTTCACTCCAAAACCGTCATTGAGTGCTAAAACCCCTGATCATACTCTATCTCTCCTAAATCCTCCAAACTCTCCAAAAATTCTCCGCCATGACTAACCCTCAAGAAAAACCTTTAACTCCCCCACTAGTATCCTCTGACACACCTTCACATGTACCTCTTAGCGACAACCCTAAACCAAGATTCCGCCGGCAGAAGATGTTGTCAAGAAAGACTGTTGCTACTGGCGCCTTGAGAATAGCTCTCAACGAAAAATTAAAAGCGAGTCAAAAAGGGTAAAGCTCTGAAAAGGAATCATGTGACTCAAGTTCTAAATCTAAAGATTTTGTCTCAGCAAGTGATGGAGAAGAACGTGGGTCTTCTGAATCAGACAAAAATCAAGAAACCCATAAAGAGGTAAATACATGCTATGTTTTTTCTGATGTCGTGGAAAAAGTAGATGATAGGTTTGTGCTGGTAGGGTCTGTGAGAGATGTAAGTGAGGGAGAATCGAAGAGGAAGGGAAAGAAAAAGAAATATGAAATTCTGGCAATTTGTGGAGGAGTTGAGGAAAGTGGCACAAAGGCAGGGGGAAGTGAAACTGGGGAGGCTGTTGAAGGCCTAGTACACCTGAGTGAACGACTAGATGAATCTGGTTCATCTGTGGAAGAAACATTGGATGGTATTCTGACGAAGGTAGGAGCAAGCTATGATCCCAAGAAGCGCAAATCTTCTTCTCAAAAGGCTCCTACCGCCTCAAAGCCAACAAAGAAAAGCAAGGTGTCTACTGTCCCTTCAGAACCAAGAGTGAAAGCTACTCAAATCAGGGTAAAGGAAAGTGAAGCTGAGTTGCAGAAAGCCTTAGAGGCAAGCAAGAAAAAGAAGAAAGAAAAAGGAAAAACTAAAATGGTGGAAACTTATGTGGATGCAGAAGAAGAGGGTGAAGAGATGGAACTTGTCCATCAGGAGAGACGACTACTGAGGAGGTTCCCACTCCTAAAACTAAGAAATCCAAGACTTCTACCAAGAAGTCTTCAGAGTCTATCTCTATTAAACCCTTACTGGCAAAAATAACTAGGTCTGCAGTCAAAGGAAAACAAGTTAAAGTTCCCGAAGAAGAAGAGGCCTGGAGTGGAGAAGAAGAATAAGAAGAAGAAGAAGAAGAAGAGGAATCTAAGAAAGAGCAGGACAGGTTTATCCTTTTTGGCAAGAGAAAAATATTGAAAGGAAGAATTCTGAAAGTCCTGGAGGAGCCAGGAATGAAAAGATTGGTTGATGCACTGGAAGCACAGGTTTGGAAGGACATGGTTCTTCAACTGGATGGCAGGCTGGCAAGGAAAGAATTGATAGAGTTTATGGCGAATGCCACACTGGTGAATGGGGTTGTTACAAGCTTGATGAAAGGGGTAGAGGTGCAGTTTCATGCACCTAAGTTAGGAAGAATTCTAGATATACCCTGTGAGGGATATGATGATTATACTAGGCAAAGGTGTCCTTGTATAGATTCTCTCCCTTCTTCTCTCCAAATCACCCAGAATTTATGTGATACCAAGTCTGCTGAAGAAGTGCCTGATGCCCTATTTGTGCAAAAGAGTGAAATGAAGCTTGAGCACAAGGTATTTTTTGAGTTTGTAAACAAGTGTTTGCTGCCCAGACAAGAGAGAAGACACACTGCAAATTATATGGACCTGGTCCTTTTGGAGTGTCTTATAAGAGGAAAGCAGATTAACTGGCCTGCTTTCATTGTTAAGCTGCTGCATAGAGTCATCAATGGCTCTAAGGCCCATGTCACACCTTATGGGTTTATATTGATAATTTTCTTGGCCAAGTTAGATGTGCCATTGAAAAAGTGGGAGATGGCCTCCAGCAAAGAGCACTTTGGGATCAAAACTATACAGGCTTGTGATTATCTCCTAAGTGTAAACCCAATTGAACCTGGTTCATCCTTGACCACCCCTGTGAACAACAACGTTAGGGCATTGGTTCAAGAGTGTGGCTCTAAAGATGCAGAGATTACTAGGCTCCAGGCTAGAGTTGCTGAACTGGAAAGTGAAAGAAATGGCCTAAAAGTTGAGCTGGAAAAAGAAAAAGAAAAGAGTGAAGGGAAGCTCCAAACAATGCTCAATCTTCTTCAATCCCAACCCTCTAGATCTTCCAAGCCCTAGAACCAGTTTAGAAACTCCTCAGTGACCCAAATTCAGGACTTTTCTATTTTTTTTTTGCTCATGGTTGGAAATTTGTTTTTTCTTTTTTGTGGTATGTTATGTGGAAACACCCCTCCTAATCAATAAAACTATGCTTAGTTTTCTCTTGTTATATGATACTTCTTATCTTAATAGATAACTTCTTTTGAAGTTGATTATTGATTATCTAAATCATGTTTTCACTTGTAGTTGCCTTAGTGGCCATGAGTAATAATTAACATCTGAAATTTATATAATATGCAACTTTTCGATAATGCCAAAAAGGGGAAGATATTTGTGCTTTACTTTGTATTCTGAAAATTGTGATGTTTATAACCTGATGAACCTGGTCCTTAATGATAAGTTAAATTAAAGTGTGAAAATTAAGCTGAGTTCAACAAGGTCTCTGATCAATCAAAGCACAGAGTTTGTCATCATCAAAAAGGGGGAATTTGTTGGCCCAAGTTTAGATTAAGTTTTGAAGATTGACAAAATAAACTCAGTCATGAACCATGTCCATCATGTAAGACACAGTGCTGATATGCTTATACATGTAACATACATGTAAAGAAGATAAGTCTCAAGGATCGCCAATACTATCTTCTGAGTTGATCGAAAAGGTTGCATATGATAAGGAGTTGAAGTCTCCTTATGAGAAGAGAACTACATCCGGCTCAAGAATGAGGATTGGAGTTAGAGTTGTTCTAGGACTCGAATTTGATGATGATCAGCAATTCGAGTTCTTATCAAACTCTGATTACTAACTCTATAAATAATAACGATTATTCTCTTTTACAGATGATTGCACATAAGCAGAAGTTAAACTAAATTGAGAGCAAAAGAGCTAGGCGATTTTGCAAGCAATTTGTGTGTGATACAAGTGTGCAAATCTGAAGCTACAAGAACTAAGAGTGAAGAACCAATTCCATTGTGTCTTTCTTTATTTCTAGTTCAATTGTAGTAAGTGTTTTAATATTGTACCTTTCCAGCTTTCATAGAAGCAATTGTATTAGGTACTTTGAGTATTCAAGTTAGAGTTAACTTAAAGGTGTCGCAACAGTTGAGGCTGTGTGCTACACTGGGATTAGAGTTTAATCCTTGGGTTTACAAGAGTTTGTAAATGCTATTTTTGGCTCAATGATTTAGTGGAAGTTTGGAAAAATCTTACTAAGTAGTAGCTCGTGGTTTTTTCACCTTTTGAGCTAGGTATTTTCCACGTAAAAATTTCCGTGTTCTTTACCTTATGCACTCTTAATTCCGCAAATTGTAATAGTAAGTATATCTAGAAGAACCAGGTTCTTCTAGTGTGAAAATTAGGTACCACACAAATCACCCCCCTCTTATGTGGTATTGACGTCTAGAACATCACTAATCTGTCGCTATAACGCTCGTAGCTAACACAATTTCTTGATAATCTGTTGCTAATCCGTCGCTAAATAAGATTAGCGACGGATTTTTCTTTTTAGCTACAGAATTTGTCCGTCGCTAAAACCTGATTTTTTAGTAGTGGGTAAAGGTTTGTGAAATTCCTCAGATGAATCGAAAAAGCATAACAAGCGAGTGGCGTTTTCCCCCATATATAGGAACATAAATGTATCGAGCGGGAAACCTAAGAGCCGTTAATCAAAAACTGATAGGGAACATGAAACGTTATGGTACTTGGGAAACATGCGCCATAATGATACATGGTGGGTGTTCACGACGCATCAAATCGATGCAACAATTCAGCTCCAAACTGACATAACGGTCCGACGATACCATTGAAGCATCACGTTTCCACCTCAACCTAAGGATTTCCAGCATGTAACATTCAGATTTCTCCTACCTTTTGAATCGACGAAGTCCGTCCGTTGAGCCCGCTAGGAGGCGAACTCGACGGACGGAGGGACTAGCTGTATGGGTCAAAATCTAATTGAGAATGGTTATCCTTAAGTGGGGTGATAAGAGGTCAGCTAAGTGGGAATTATGCCCACGGGGCGAGGTAGCAAAGAGCATCTCGACCATCACCATTGTAAAAGCGGTGAAAGGTTTATCTCATTGAGAAGATGTTATGACCAAGCAAACAATGAAGGGCACAGTCGTCAGAAAGTACGCTAGTCAAAGATCATTGGATAAAAGGAAAATTTAATATATATAGGACGGGTGGAACCCAGAGAAGAGGAAGATTGGGTACAGACAACTTCCTTAGAAGAGCCAACAAGCAGAATCTCTTCATCATGATCAGTTCCTTCTTTTCCCTTTCCTTGCTCCCATGATTATGACACAAGTCTGCCCAAGATGTAAGCTCATCCCTCATGTTTGATGTATAAGTATTATATGAAGAAATATCACACGCCATTATTTTTCTTTTATTTTCGCACTCTGTATGTTTATATCTGAAATTAATTATGTTTGGCTAAGATTTACTTTCTGTAACACTCATAATTAGTTTTACAAAAAGAGTGTTATACTTTTTGCTCAGACAAGTGTGTCTCAGTTCACCAGGTGGAGTTTTTTCTTAGTATCCGTAGTACCCCTAATAATTTTTTTTTTGAATCTTATCAATAGGCTTTAAGACCTTTTTGGGGAGGATGGTATACTGCATCGAGTGGTTAGGGATATTATTGAGGGTAGATTGCCTAAGAGTATTCTTCCCGTAATGTTGAGGAAGTTTCTTTGCCAATTCGCAATCTTTTCCTATATTAAATGATGAATTGGTAACCTTTGGGCTTTGGCTTATAATCTTTGATGTCTTTTTCTTATTTTATTTGCACTTTCATTTTATGTTTATTTAAAATTCATAGATTATTAGTTGCTTGTTGTATAGTGTTAATTATACACTAATATTTATGATTATTTTTAGGAACTTAGGTATCCTTTTATACTCAAATATAATTTTCTAATAAATTTATACTCATTGAGACAAGGTACACGTTCATCGGACGTACCCTAAGACTAGTTATATTATAAGCACGAATTCTTTTAGCAAATTAAAATCAAGTAGTTATATATAATTTAATTATCATAGTTAAAGAAATAGAGAAAGAAGTTTTGCGAAAATTATTTTCATTCTATGGGTATAAAATAGTATGTTCCATTACCCTTTTCTTAAACATTCTTCTATATTAATTTGTACTAAACTGTTAAGAAATTCTAAAAAATAATCCCAATATCTATAGTTATTATATTTCTTAACTCAACATCAAGCTTTGAAAATACTTTCAAAGAAACACTTAACTGCACACCATTTAAAATTGAGAAAACTACCCTCTATAGCCCCTCAGAATTTTAATAGCCCATGTTTTGGGCCACTTACAGAAAATGGCCCTTCGCCCCAAATATATTGCATTTAGTAGCCCGAAAGGAATGAGCATGACAACATAAGTGCTTGTAGTTCACTGGATAGAGTGATGTTTCATAAGCAGAATGTCACAGGTTCGACCCCTACCTGGGGCAATAGTGTAACCTTTTTTGGCCACGGTCTATTTTTTTTTTTTTTGCATAGTGACGGTTTATTTAGTATATTTTTGTATAGTAATAGTCTATTTTGTATATATTTTTTATAGTGACAGTTTATTTTGTATATAATTTGTATAGTGACATCTATTGTATATAAATTGTATAGTGATAATTTATTTAGTATATTTTTATATAATGACATTTTATTTTGTATATTGACAGTTTATTTTGTATATTGACAGTCTATTTTGTATATTTTTTTATATAATAAAAGTCTATTTTTGTATATCGAGTGTATAAATTTTTTATAGTGATAGTCTATTTTTGTATTTTTTTTATAGTGACTGCCTATTGTTTATAAATTGTATAATAACAGTCTATTTTGCATAATTTTTGTATAGTGATAATCTATTTTATATATTTTCAGTATATGTTTTGTATAATGACAGTTTATTTGTATATATTTTGTATAGTTATAGTGTATTATATATAAATTGTATAGTGGCATTTTATTTAGTATATATTTTATATAGTGAAATTCTATTTAGTTTATTTATTATATAATGATAGTTTATTTTTGTATATATTTTATATAGTAACCCTATCTCTTTTTTTAAAAACGAAAAATTATTTTTACACATTCAATGTTAATGATGTTGGTGTTTTGCGAGATGCTTTGGAGGTTGGGGCTTCGTGATTCTTTTGGGATGAATTTATGTGCATTTTATGGGAAGAAGTAAAGGGCGAAGTGTACTTGTGCAGGTGGTTGTTGCTGCTATCTTCCATGGATTCTAAAGGTCTTTGTATAGAGATGTATAATTAGTGTATTCCATGTACAATAAATGTATATTTAATGTATCTTTATGTATAATCCATGTATCTATATACATTTTGAGTTTTTATACAGTATATGTATATAGAATTTCAACTATGAGAAATTTTTCAGTCTTTGGGTTATTTTTGGGGGGTAAAAAAAAAAGAGATGAAATTATATGTACACTAATACATTGTATAAGTTTTGTATATAAAGTGTATCCTATATTTTTTGGTGTACACCTAAAATATCCTTAGTGTATCTTAGCATTTTAGAGTATCCAAAATAAATATATTACGATATATAAAAAGTGTATATATTATTATGCAATGCATAAGAAGTGTATATATTATTTTATGATGTATTAAAAGTGTAAAATGTGTATATTATGTGTACATAGTATACACCACCTTCTTCTTTTTCTTCTTATATCATAAGTATTTTTGCTTATGCAATATCATATATATTTTAGATTAGATCAATAAATTTTTCTGGCTCTTAGTAAAAGATAAAAAAAATATATGTGTAATAGAAAGAGTTTGAAAGTTGCAGAGGTGAAAATGCTCAAATTTTACCCAAACAGAAAAAAAGAAATCCGAAACATAAAAGGAGATGAAAGTGTTCAAAACTAAAAAAATTCATGATTTTCTGTGTGTCCTAACAAACAAGCAAACAAAAAAAAAATCCTAAAACCTAAAAGGAACTTTTTTATGGACGTAAAAGGAATTGAAGAAAAAATGCTAAAGGAAGTTCAAACTGCAGTAAATATTTTTTTCAGAAACTTTACAAAAAGATTAAGCGGCCACTAGTTTTTCAGTTGCAATTGCTAGCCCTTGTAATTGTTTTTGGGCCATGCATTGTATGGTGTATTTTGTGGCTATCAATTGTCATTAGATTTTCCCGGATGGCTAGAAGTGATAATTGCTCTTTAAAATTCTTTACTTATTCAGGAAAAGCTTTTTTTTCTCAAGAAAGATAGCCCATGCCTTCCACTACTGTTGCAAGAATGAACCTTTTTTCTCTTATTACGGTGGCATTCGTTTATTCCACCGGATACTTAGTACTTCTCAAAGAATGTAACTTAAAATCGCAAAATTTTCAGAGATTGAATATGCGAACGTGAAAGTAATTTGCATTACTATCACAGCATCTGCTGTTGAGGACTGAAATAATTTAGGCTCATCAATGTTTTGTACCTCAAAGGGCTTAATGCGAGCACATAAATAACAGCAACTAAATATCGCAGCTAAGTGACAAAAAGGCATGAACATGACAAAAGGAAATTGTAACGGTTAATACATACTAGCAACCAGAATCATTAATCTCCTCTGTTACAACAATAACAACAACCCAATATAATCCCATCAGTGGGGTCTGGGGAGGGTGATGTGTACGCACATTACACCTACCCTGGGATAGAGAGGCTATTTCCTCTATTAGTTTCCTTCAAAAAGTTTCTTCAAACATCGGTTTACTTCTAAAAGCCTCGCATTAAAGCCTTGACCCATAGTTAGCATTCGATACTTTGCCTGCCACAATTACAAGATCTAAGAATCAAAATAACGAACTTTCAAACAAGACGCATTAAACATCACCGACAATAATAGTAAAATATTAACAGATGACCTAAATATTTTTATCACTGTTAACAGGACTATGTCGAAAATTGAGGATTTGGACTATGGGCAAATTGTTGAAAGAAAATTACAAAGAGCGGGGATGGATACACAGGGTTGCAGAATTCTACCTCTAGTATCGTCAGTTCTTGGTTGAGTTTTTGATTTTCCTCCACGAGTTTTTGCTTCCTTTCTTTGAAGAATTCTTGCTCTTGCCTCCAGCGTTCTTGCTTTAAATATTCCAAAAGTTCTTTATCGTGTCGCTCCCGACTTCTACTCCATTGATAGACAATCGCAGTACCTACCATCTAAACAAGGGAAAAATTAGCACTAATAAATAACTAACAACTTCGCCCTGATCAAATAAAGCATGACAGCAAATTTATGTGAAAGAATAGCGTAACACAAACAAAAGCTTCGCCAACATACTGTATAGCATGCTCATTAGGAAGAGGGGTATTAACGAAGTGGAGTTTCTGAATTCCAGAAAAAAAGGAGATTTCAAAGGATTAGTAATAATAGTATTGTGAAATTAGAAATTATTTAAAAACTTCAAAAAGATTGTATTCAGCATAATTAATTACCATACCTAGCATTTCTTCGAATTTGGGATTCATTTCTGCACCTTTTCGCAGGCCAAAAACTAAAGGCTTTGATATAATCTCCACCACAGCATCAATACAAAATAAGACTGACATGATGATGAAAATTAAAGCTTAATGTGCAAATCTTTTAACATTACATTCGTTTTTCTTTTCTTCTTACAACAACAACCCAATAAAATTTCACAAGTGGAGTTTGGAAGGGTAAAGTGTACTTAGACACTACCACTATCAAAGCCCTCCTAGACTAGATTAAAGCACTATCACTACCACGCTCGACCATTAAACCTTAGGATTATCACATTATAATAACGTTTAAGAGAAGATAAAAAAGGATTTAGCCTTTTGCTTAACATTAAAAATCATGTAACTAGAACACCAAAGGGCTAGAATTCAGAAACCCTAAATTTTAAATTCAAGAACCGCATCAGCGACTAGACTTCACAATCACAAAACATCTTGCCTCAAATAAAATAAAAGTCATAAGCTTAAAGAATAAATAATAACCGCATGAGATCAAATTAGAGCACCAAAAATACGTACCTTTTCTAAACATTTTGATGGTTGTCAAGAATCCTTCCAGAGATTGAATAACCTAGGAAACTTGTGAAAAAAAATCTACAACTTTCAATGTCAGATCATAGCTAAGTACTGTATATAAGAATATGGCCAAACCCTTTTCTCTTTCTCTAGAAAACCTACTTATAGTTTCTGAAACCCTTTCCTTTACCCTTTTTAAAAAATAAGAATAAATGCTTATCCCTCTTTCATAGCCCTAGAAAATAGAACGTACCTGCGAAATTGTCGTCTGAGCTTCCTGCACGCGCCGCTCGCTTTTGCCAGAGAAGGGGTTTTTTTTTTTTTTTTTTTTTTTTTT
>MU684951.1:7625-28427 GCA_026770625.1 Nicotiana glauca | reverse complement strand
GATATTATTTGAACTGTATATAAATTGTGCCGAAAACCTTTCTCTTCTCACCTCCGGGGATGTGCTTACTGGTTGAGACTCCCTATTCTGTTAGTGTCAATACCTTTAAATAAGAAAGAGGCCGGACAAGTTACTAAGCCGTATGATATCGCGGGTCCCCGGTACGTAGCCTCCTCCTCGATTCGAGTCATCCGCTCGGGTACACAGTCTAGAACAAAATAACCAGGTTTTGAACCTAGCAATAGGGACGTTTATTTGCATCATACATGACTTAGGGGACTCCACACAGGGGTTGGGTCCGTCTAGGACAGGTGCACCCAAAATAACAGACCATCTTGATGCATCCTATTTGCTACATGTCGCATTTATTCAAGGGTAAAAGGGTTATTTGGCGGACCAATGATAGCTGAGGGCAAATGAAAAAAAAAGATAGTGAAAAATGAAAAATGAGAAAAAGGAAAAAAAAAGGGTGAAGTGTGAAAATAAAGCAAGTGGGGTCTAGTTATGTTTTTGTTGCATTTTATTAAGAAAAAAGACCAAAAAAGAAGAAAAAAAACATGAAAAATTCAAAAGATTTTGCATTTTTATCATTATTCAAAAATCAAAAATCAAGAAAAAAGGAAAAAGAAAATTCAAAAAAGAGTTGGCATGTTTTTATCATTTTCAAGGAAAAGACAAAAAAAAAATTCTTTACGTTAGTTGTTTTGTTTAATTTTTCGCCTGTATCCAATATGGCCGAACTACGCGAACCTGATTGTCGTCTCCCGGGGCGGGATACGTAGTCAACCCACGTAGGGTTCGGTCTTCCTAGTGAGTTTAGGTTCTTGGCTTCGCGGGGTCTTAACCAAATCTCGAATAAAATCCTATAGACTCTCTGATATGCCTTTGGGTCATTTTTTACGGGACCAACTGTTTGCTCAGAATTATAGGTGTCCCTCATGTGAAATGCCGCCAGAAGCACATGTTCGTTGCTATACTCATTGGCAAAGCAGCCTCACAATTTCTATAAAGAACCTATGTGAATGTATCCTGCCAGGAGAACGGGAAGGAAAGATATGGATGTGGCACAGGTGTCAGCGATGTCCTCGGACCAATGGTTTCCCTCCTACAACCAGGAGGGTATTGATGTCTGATGCTACTTGGGGATTGTCATTTGGGAAATTTTTGGAACTCAGTTTTTTAAATCATGCAGCAGCGATCATGGTCGCAAGTTGTGGTCATCTTCTTCACCGAGATTGTCTCCGGTTCTATGGGTTTGGGACAATGGTAGCTTGTTTTCGATATGCTCCTATTGGTGTCTATTCTGTATTTCTCCCGCCTCCAAATCTTGAATTTAGCCATGATAATCACGAGTGGATTCAGAAAAAAGGTGATAAGGTGAACAACATGGCGAATGCTTTGTTTGCACAACAGGCAACTAATGGTGCCCAAGATAATCCTAGCTCCGGAGCATCCACCACTACTGGTGATGATTCGAATCAAGCTACAAGTCAGTCAGGAACTCCAGCTTCTCAAATACCAAATCCTCAAAGCGCTACTGCTTCCCTGCTTCATGGGCAAGATCCTAATCAGCATGATGCTCCCAATCAAAAGGATTTCCCCAATAGCAGTAGTAATTCAAGAAGGTGTAGTTCCTCATTTTGTTCAATTTCAAATGAGAAATGACTTTCCACAGTATCAGTTTGAGGCATCTTGGGATCTCACATGTTGCATCTGGAACATCTGAGCGTACAATGGTGGTAATTGATTCTGGTGCAGTCCCAAGTTTCATGAAATTTCTTGGTTTTTCTTAGTGATGATGTGTGATAGCATGTTGTGTGGGCTCTAGGAACTGTTGCTGGTGATTCTCCAAAGTTCCGCGTTTGTTCTTAGCTGTGGAGCCCTAGTTCCCTTGCTCCTCAGCTGAAGCCAAATGCCAAGCTGTCTATGTTAAGGAATGCGACATGGACACTTTCAAATTTCTACAGAGGCAAACCACAACCTGCTTTTGATCAGACAAGGCATGCACTTCCAGTTCTTCAACAACTTACTCACTTACCAACGAAGAAGTTTCGACTGATGCTTGCATTAGGTTCGGAGTTCGTTAGCACATAGCCATCTTTTTCCGAGTACAAGTGAAGGGACTGCCTCTCAATGACTTTGGGTGCATTCTTAGCTGGTTTGCTTCTGGCAAAAACTGAATTCTAGTTGCAAGTTGAATCAGATATTGCTCCATATCGTGGACTCCTATTAGGTCTCTTTTTCATGACGGCTGGAATGTATATTGATCCCAAGATTCTTCTTTCAAACTTTCCAGTTATTATGGGCTCATTAGGACTTCTAGTTGGTGGCAAGACCATCTTGAGCATTAGTTGGTAAACTGTTTGGTATTTCAATTGTATCGGCAATAAGAGTTGGTCTCCTACTTGCTCCTGGTGGAGAGTTTGCCTTCGTAGCTTTTGGTGAAGCTGTTAACCAGGGTATGATGTCTCCTGAGTTGCCATCTCCGCTATTTCTTGTGGTTGGAATTTCAGTGGCCCTCACGCCATATCTAGCTGCTGGAGGCCAATTAATAGTGTTTTAATGTATGAAGTTTATTGTCCCTTTGAAAGTGAGACAGATGATTTGCAGGATCATATCATTATTTGTCAATTAGATCGTGTTGGCCAAATCTTTGCTTAATTAATAGTGTTTTAATTAATAATGTTTTACTTAACCCCTGTTCTTGAAAATTGTACAGAAGAAATATCAATTTTGTTACGTAGAGTGTGTTAGGCTAGTTAAGTTTGTTGAGTCTTTCGTTATGGTATTTCCTATTTTGTATTTGAAAAAGACATGTAATAAGTCAAAAATCCAAAAAAGGGAGATGTTGCATTTTTATATTTCCGTTATAAGTTTTCTTTAGAATATTAATTCTAAAAATGAAAACAAATTGAGGTTATTTTTCCTTTAGGCAAGTAATATCTAGGACTTAAAATAAGATATTTTTATATTTTCTTTATCATATTAGGACAAAAAATTCAAAAAAGAAGAAGAGAATTTTCCTTTAGTACCTTTTTAAAAGTTTTCTTTAAGGTATTAATCTCAAAAATTCACAAAAAAGAGAGATTTTGCATTTTACATTTCCGTTAGAAGTTTCCTTTAGAAATGAAAAAAAAAATTCATTTGAGGTGGTTTTCTTAGGAAATTAATATTTAGAATTCAAAAAAAAAAAAAATTTGCTTGTATATTTCCTTTAGGATACTAGAACTAAAAATTCAAGAAATATAATTTTTCTCTTTTGGTATCACTTTACGAGTTATCTTTAATATATTAATTTCAAAAGCCAAAAATATTTTCATTTAAGGTTCCTCTTTGGAAATTAATGAAAAAATAATGAATTTTTATTTTATTTTTACTGGAACTTTAGGACATTGTACATAATAGAAAAAAAAATTTACTTTTTCTTCCTTAGTTAATTAAAGAATTTAAAATCCAAAAATATATATATATTTTTATCTTCTTCATTTCTTGTTTCGAAATTTTTCCTCAGGATATGAAACAAAAATCCAAAATAAATTTTCTTTGGTTTATTTTTAGATTTTATTCCTTAAAAAAACAAAAAGAGTCAAAAATATTTTTATCTTCTAGGATTTTTCCTTAATAGAGTATTTGTTTCAAAGAAAAAGAAAACATGCCCATTAAGCTTGAATTTAGAATAGGTCATAGAACATTCATTCTAGAAAATTAAAAAAAAATGGGGTTTTGCTGCTTCATTTCTCTTTTCTCATCAGAATAGTCATTAAGGTAATAAAAAAAAAGAAAAAAAAGAATGTCAGTTTGTTTACTTTATTCTTGATCTTCCAGAACTACGTAAAGCTCTGCTTCATGCGGGATCATGATACGTAGGCAACCTACATAAGGTTCGATCGAGTCATTTTTTAATTAAAACGAAGAAAAAGAAAAAGAAAAAAAAGGAAAAATGAAAAAAACAAATAGAAAGGAAAAAGAAAAGAAAAGGAGAGGTAGAACTGCGGGATGTGATATGAAAGAAAAGAGCGATAATCAGAAAGAAAAAGGGGAAGAAAAATGAGCGAGCAAACAAGTGTTAGAAAAGCAAAGAAAGGAGAGAGGTTGAAATGAACAAATTGGGATGATGCCAAGTGACCTTATGACCCTCGAAGTCATTCTAGAACCGTTAATTGTTGATAGGTGCATTGCACACAATGTGATATTATTACCTGATAAATGCCCTAACGCTAACATGATGGCTTCATTTTGTTGTACTCATAGCAGAAAGGTGGTTGGTTTGTGATTTTTAAAGTGGTAACTCCTCTCTACAATACAACGACAAAAGGCAATGGCAGACAACAATAGAACTGAGTTTGTTGACACTGGGGCTCGAAAGCAATTGGTTGAACAGAATAGTGGGTTGGTTGAAGAGGTATGGATGTTAAGACAACACATGACAGACATGTATCAAGCCTGGATGACTGGGAAGGCACCACCCCCGCCACCGCCGATTTATCCAGATGCTGCCCTTACCCAAACTCCCAACACAATGCCAGATGATCCTCCATATTCTCCAGATATACCCACTTATCACAACTTTTCCAACCACCCTGGTAACTCTATCACTCATCCTCCAGTTACATCTCCCCGAAATTACCCTCATGTCATATCCACAACCCCAAACAAAGAATACCCACCCAAAGCTCACAATGCCCAATATCACCCCCCAAAGATTGCTCGCAAGGTCCTTGATTCATACAAGAGGAGCTCCCGGGATGAGCTTCATGCTGGAAATGAAAAGGTTACAGGAAGAGAAGGGCGAGATGGGGTACACAGGATGGTGAAAAGCACAGAACAGTCCTTAAGGGACAAGCAAAGAGTGGGAGGTCAGGGTAGCATGACTCGCAAAGAATTAATTGTGCCACATGACGCCCGCCGGCCCACAGGGTTTAAAGTACCAAAATTTAATTTGTATGATGAGCGTGGAGATCCGGTGGCCCACCTAAGGGTCTATTGCAATGAAATGAGGATTGTTGGAGAGAAAGATGACTTGATGATGACATATTTCAGTAAAAGCCTAACTGGGGCAGCTTTGGACTGGCATGACCGTCAAAATGTCGATAAGTGGCTTACATTGGGTGACATGGCTCAAGATTTTGTCCGATAGTTTCAATGCAAATCGAGTGTTACCCCAGACCGCTCCTCATTGTCTAAAATGGAAAAGAGGCCGAAGGAAAGATTTAATGAGTTTGGGCTCAGATGGAGGGAGCAAGCTGCTCGAGTCAGTTCCCCGATCAGCGAAGAAGAAATGGTTAAGCTTTTTCTACAGGCCCAGGGACCCACCTACTACAGTCATTTGATTCCGGCCCTGGGAAGGCCTTTTAATGATGTGTTAAAAATAGGGGAGCTAGTAGAATAAGGAATCAAGTCAGGCAAAATCGTGAGTTGTTCAGAGGCCATGCAGAACGTACCATTAAGCTTGGTTGGAAGAAAGAGGAACAGAAAAGACGATCTGATAGGTTTTCCTGATCAACACTTCCAGCCTCGGCATCGTCCCCGTGTTTATCCTTGTGCATTAGATGACCCTCCCCAGCGCTACTTCTCTCCACAGAACTCCCAAAGTCGCCCATTAAATTCCCAGTACCCAGGTCCTCAAAATGCCCATCTACCCCTGCGAGCTTACCAAAAACACCCCGGATCAGATTTTCGGCCCAATCAGGCATTTAAGAATGAGAGGTTACGGAAGAAGAAAACCTTCACTCCGTTGGGAGAATCATATGCCAGTCTGTTCCAGAAGTTAAGGACATTGGACATGTTGAGGCCGATTCAGATAAAAGCGTCGAACCCTCTTCCAAAGAAGTTTGATCCTTCTCAAAAGTGCGGATACTGCTCAGGTGCCCTGGGGCACGACATAGAGAAATATTGGAATCTGAATAATACAATCCAGAAGCTTATTGATGCAGGCGACATTGTCGTGCAAAGCCGAGATGCAACAAACACTAGACGAAGTCCATCTCCTGTGCATAATGAGACGCATATGGTGGGCATGATTTATTTTGAAAAGGAATATGAGAACTCTTCTCAGATCCCTGGAGGACTAGATGCTACTAAGATTTCAGCGCTATCAGAGGTTGATCATGAGAACGAGCCGGCGGAATGAACCCAAAAGCAGTTTGCTAAGAACAACGTGGTGAAGACTTGTGAAAATTCCAGCAATCTTGGTGTGAAATTCAGTGGATAAGATGTTGTGCTTGGTAATTGGAAAGACGCTCCATCTCTTGGTTGGTTAGATTGGAGTTTTGGTGGTTTATTTTGTTGTCATTTCTGTTGTCCAGATTATTTCAGGGTTGTAATCCGGATATTGTCTTGTGACTTAAACCCTTCTATCCTTTCACTTTGCCTTGTTTGTCTTGTTGTAGTAGCTTGTGTAGTGCTGTCTAGGTTTGTTCTAGGATTGTAACCTTAGTCTATTTTGCTTGTCTTGTTGTTCAAAACGTTTCATCGCCTATCTGGTGCAATTTCCTGTTTTCTGTTTTTTTTTTCTAGTCATTTTCTTTTGTTTAGTTCTCTTTTCTTTCTACAATTCTTTTCATGCTAGTTCTAGTGACATGACATGCACACATAATTCTCAGCCTAATTTTAAAAGTCAGTTTAGTCACGAGGCAATGAAACAATGTTGAAGATGTAAGGGCACTTGAGGGAAATCAGAACATACTGGAACACGTTGAAGCCCGAATCAAGTGAAACTAGGAGCAAATAGAACATAAAGAAATACTGTTAAAATGCATCATGCCGCATCAGTTTGAAATCAAAAGCAAGTCTGCCCCTAAGTCTACAAGGGTCGTTCGTGGTACTAAGGTTGTTGTCCAAGGGTGTTGGGTAGTTGACAAATTTAGAAGGCAAATATGTGAATATGGCTACTAATTCTGGTGCAATCAAAAGATGTTGGGTGTTTTCCTCAGATTGTTTAACTGCGTAGTTTGTACTTGGTATGTTTTGAAGATTGGAATGACGAAGGCATTTTATTTTTCTATCCAAACACTTTATCCTTTGTTACCCCTTTGAGCCTCGATTATTTTCTTACATACCCCTATTTCGGAATCAATAATAAAACTCGCAAGCTCGAACGGGGAAGTAAGTGGAGAAGCAAGAGAAAAAATAGTGAAAGGAAAGAAAATGAAAAGAAGAGAAAAGAAAAATAAAGTAAAGAAAAAGCAAAAAGAGAAAAGAAAATAAAGAAAATAAAAGAATAAAAAAAAGAGAAGAGAAAAAGAAAAGGAAAAAGAAGAGAAAAGAAAAAGCAAAGAAAGGAGAAAGAATGAATGAAAAGAAAAAAAAAGTGTGGAAGAAGGAAGGATCGCAACAACAAATGTAGTCGCCTGAACTACGTTTGACTTGATCCCGAAATGGTACATAGGCAACCTCACTGAGGTTCAGTCATAATAAAAGAAAAATCCAAAAAATTCCCAAGAAGGAAACTGGGGAAGAAGTTGCGGTTGTTGCAATAAATATGATTCCGAAAGTTGTAATTTTGAACCCACGTTGAAATATTTTGAGCCTCTACAACCTTCTTTCTAAAACCCATCCAAAAGCCACATTACGGTCCAAAGAAAGACCTTCCGATCAGTCTTCGAGAGATACCAAGTCAAGTGAGCAGAGGTGAATTATATCGGGGGCAACACTTCAGTCCAAGTCAAGGAAATAAAGAATGAGAGAGTCTGGTTGATGAAAACCCTCACGGGTACCCCAAGATAATGAAGGCTGAGAGAAATAAAAATGAGAGAGTCTTATTGGTGAAAACCTTCGTGGGCACCATAAGGCGACAGTGAGTTGAGAGAAAAATCAAAATGAGAGAGGCTTGATGGTGAAAATCCCACGGGCACCACGAGTCGACTAACGATGATGGATCATATCGGGCACTGGAAATATTGAAGACCAGTTTCACGGCAAAAGGTGCAACAAGAGCTGATCATCAGATTTGCTATACAGAATGGGCTGCAAGTGCATGTCAAGGTCGCTAGAGTCGGTATCTACATCTGATGGTTTTCTACTCTATAGGTTTCTTGTTAGTAATCGTCTCTTTCCATTTTCCTTCACTTTATTTTTCCCACTTTGTTTTACTCTCTCTTATTGAGTCTGTCGGGTCATAACAAGTAAAGAAATGACTTTAAAATTTGCCACCAAGCTTTCCAATTGCATAAAATGGGATCTGGCCAACACATCAAATTGTCATAAGTCAGGAAATAACATCAGACATGATTGGGTTGCCAACAGTCAATATGANAGCAGTCAATATGCTTTGGGGACCCTTGGGAAATACAAAGGCTCGATATACGAACAACACAACAAATGAAGGGCGAGGGTAAACAGATCAAAAGAATTCCCTGTGATAAGATTGACAAAGGATGGTACACCAATGAAAAATCTTCCAAAAAGAAATCAAAGTTATCATGGCTAATGAAGGAACAACAGACCTCAAGGCCAAGGCCAGTGGTTAGGGCAAGAAAGAACAACATATAAACGGAATGGGGGCAATGGACATGCTTTGGGATTCATGTGAGACACAAAGGTTGGGGAGGTGCCAGTTCATGCAATGCAAATAGAGGATATGGGGTCTGAACAAAAAAAGGGTGTTTTTTGTGATGAGGACGACAAAGAAATGGGTTAGTCCGTAAACAAGCAAGGTCTTCAAGTGGAGATCAGTCATCTTGGGAAGCGGAGGAGCAATCTCCCTCAAAGATCAAGGCCACAAACCAACTACCACATTTTAAACTGACAAGATTTTTCTTTGATTGAAACAGGGGCAGAAAATTTTCGTTGGTGTCGGAGAAACTCTCTTTAGGGGAAAAGCAAGCACCAGAGCAGGTTTGACCATAAATTCTCAGGACCCTCCTGGAAAATGGGACTTAGCTTAAATTTCAAAACAGTCACGAGTAGCATAATTTAGCATAAATGTATCCCACAGGAATATAAGTTGGTTTTAAAGTTTGCATGTTTAAGATAAGATTCAATTAGACGTTTTCAGGACCCTCCTGGATAATGGGGAGTAGTTAAGACCTCTTAGATAACAAATGTAGTGGGAGTAATACCTTTAGAAGATATAACTTAGGTTCGTAATTGATAGGAGTTATCAGGACCCTCCTGGATAATGGGATTTAGCTTTCAAATTCTTCGTGATATCTGGTAACATGATTCAATTAACACTAACAACTGTACCCAGCCACCAAACTAGGGCAGAAAATTTTCTTTGTTGCGGTCAGGAGTCCACCTGGAGAACAAGGGAATACTTTCCAAGTTTCAGCAGTCAGGCACCCACCTGGAGAACATGGGAAGTACAATTCAAATTTTAGCTTTCAATTTTATATATTTGATAACATGCTGTACCTGGTTACCAAACTAGGGCATAAAATTTTCTTTGTTTGTTTATTTTGTTGCAGTCAGGAGCCCACCTGGAGAACAAGGAAATACTTTTCAAGTTCAGTAATCAGGAGCCCACTTGGAGAACAAGGGAATACATTTCAAGTTTTAGCAGTCACGCACCCACCTAGAGAACAAGGGAAGTATAATTCAAATTTTAGCTTTCAATTTTTTTAATATTTGATAGCATGTTGTACCTAGCCACCAAACTGGGGCAGAAAATTTTCTTTGGTTGTTTAGTTTTGTAAGCAGGAGCCCACCTGAAGAACAAGGGAATACTTTTTCAAGCAATCACAAGCAAGAGTCCACCTGAAGAACAAGAGAATACTTTTTCAAGCAAGCGCAAGCAGGAGTCTACCTGAAGAATGGACACATGTTTCAAAAACACAACCAAGGCAACAACAAGAATTCCATGGGAAGAATACAAGATACAAGTTCAAGGCAAGAGGAAGTTCGAAGACATAGATAGGATTTTTGTAATTCATAGACCATAGCTCAGGCTAGTTTTTTTTAATGTTTACCATGATGTAATAAGGGGTCAACGAGCAGTAACAGCAGCAACAGCAGTGAAATTGCAGTGTCTGGTAGTCCCAGCTACCAAATACTCCTGAACTACACTTACCTAATTCCTGTTTAGCCCAGGATATGTAGGCAATCTCTGAAGTAGGGTGCGGTCAAACTTTTAAAAAATGCTTCACACAGGAATATGCGAACGGGCAAAAATCCCTCATTATCGCTCACTTCTCTTTACACGAAAACTCTTCGTGTTTTCGGGCAAAGAGGGGCAGCTGTGAGCACGTGATTGTTGCCTTAAGCAAATTATTCCAAAAGTTTCAAATAAAATGATTTTACAATTTTAGGAATTTTGTTGCATTTTTGTGTTAATTGTCGCATAATAACTCGTATTTAAAAATACAAAAATATGCATATGCATTAGGATTTTTAATTTTTATATTTTTTTTTAGTATTAACGCATTTTGGAAACAAATTAAAGAAAAATCAAAAAATAGCATCTTAATGTTTTAATTGAAAATTACTATAAAATAAATTCTAGAATTTAATAAAATTAGAAAAAATAATTACAAAAATACAAAAGAAAAGAAATATAGTAATACAATACAAAATACAATACAAGAATATATAGTACAAAATAAGAATTGGTCTAATTGGACTAATTTAGCCCAAAAACAATTGAAATTTAAAAAAGCCCAACCCACTACTAAACCCAACCCATGCCCTAAAACCCGACCCGTCTGCCCCATTCACCTAAAAATTATCGGAGCCTTCACATAATAGAGACACGCAAATGGCGTGTCTCTATCTTCCTCACCATCAGCAAGTTCCAGGCTATGTAGACGAGGAGGCCACCACCCATCTGGAGGACTCACGAAATCCATCTGGAAATCAACTCAAAAAATCCCCTCGATCTTAGCCTCTTCGATCTCTTTGAGAGCTCCATTCCCAACTGTAACATCAATAAAAAAAACCTCCTTGTCCTTCGTCTCTGGCAGCGAACGAGAGCCAGGGGACCTTCAGACATTACCCTCATTTGATTTTGCTTCTTCTCTGTTTCTGAACACACGCATACGGAATCACATAAATTTTTGGTCATGGAGTTTGTTTGAGATTTCTTCTTCTTCGTTGGTCCGTTGGTAACTGTTCGAGGTCGAAGTTCGCGGTTCCGATTTGAAATTCACTGTTCTCATTTGCTCGTGTTAGTTCTCGCTCCGCTGTACTCGACTTGGATCTGTTTTCTCATTAATTAGAAAATTCTGTGAGGTTCACTCTCTTCTTAATTGTTGTTTTCATTGCACTTATTTCAATAGGTTTATATTTGATTTGTATATCATATTTTGGTTGCCTATTTTCAAGGATTTATTGTTCTGAATTTTGTTTTATTCAATTTGAATGAGTAAAGATAGTTGACGGATTATTCTATCCATTTTTGGCTCATGAAATTTTGAAAGTTGGTCTGTATGTTGTTGGCTTAGGGAGGGTTATTTTAATTGCTTCATTGTTGGTCTGAAATCTGTTTAAGTAGTTTATTAACTCATGTTTTTGGATTTGAAATTCTGATTTAATACCGAGTAAAACAGTGAATTGCTTATGCTGAAATTTGTCAGGGATTGTGTAAATGCCGATTTGGAGCTTTTGTCACATGAGCTTTACCAAGTTCTATAGAATCTGGTGAATCGTCATTAGTTTAGATCTATTTGGATGCTATGATGAGTTTCAGTTTTGTCTTACTTCACAGTTGCAATCTGGTAGAAGCAATTGTGATTTTTAAATTGCGTTTATTTGTTGAGCCATGTTAGATTAGGTGAAGGAATTAAATTAGTTGTAATTAACCTGATTTAGATTGGAGGATGCAAAATCAAAGTGGTTCGTATGGCTTAATTTGGAGTTGAACCAGCTCATTCTTAGAATAATATTAATTACTTAGAATTCGGGAGGGCCATTTAGCGAATTTCATAGTCTTCCCCAAATACAATAAATGCGTAGTTGCTTTAGGCGCGTATGATAATATATTACTTTCCTAAATACGGGTGTACATTTATGTGACCCAAATCCAAATCTCAACGAATTTGAAATGTGTTAAAAGTCACGGGCGTACTGGTACGACGTGGTTTGTGATACATTTTCACGACGTTGTAATTCTTGTAAAATAAATAATAAATATAATAAAAGCGGATTATTAACAAAAAATGGCACATAAAATAGAACATGTATTAAAATCAGATAAAATCAAATACAACAGTTGAGCGACCGTGCTAGAACCACGGAATCCGGGAGTGCCTAACACCTTCTCCCGGGTTAACAGAATTCCTTATCCGGATTTCTGGTTCGCGGACTGTTAACAGAGTCAAACTTTCCTCGGATCGGGATTCAACCGGTGACTTGGGACACTATTAATCTCCCAAGTGGCGACTTTGAGTATTAATAATAAATCCCATTCTAATTGTCCTTTAAGTGGAAAAACTCCTTTATTACACCCTTCACGGGGTGTATTAAAACATTCGGTTGTTAAAAAGAAGGTGTGACAGCTCTCACCTCGACATCCAACAAAATTTACAATATCTGAACACCCATTCCGATACGATTTCAACCTTCCAAAATTACCCAATTCCGATATTAACTCGGCCTTCAAATCCTCATTTTATATTTTTGAAAGTTTGTATGAAATACCCAAATTTTCTCCAACTCAGATCACTTATTTAATGTTAAAAACAAAGATGAAATCATGAAATATAGTCAAATCATCAATCCAAATCGTGAAGAACCCCTCCAAAAATTGCCCAAGACCGAGGTCTACAACCCGAGATATGATACAAAACCAAACCCTCTGTGTAAAAGAAGCTGCCTAAATATTTTCGCATTTGCAGACAATGAAGCACATTTGCGCTCTCACACCTGTGAGAAAATACTCGCATATGCGACGACAGCCTACCAAGACCAAAACCCGCATCTATGCAAATAACGTCGCATCTACGACACTGCAAAAGTGAGAGAATATCCACAGAAGGGGGCTGAGCCACAAACCCGTATCTGCGATAGACCCACCGCCGACGCAGCCACTGCATAAAAGTGGAACTGCAGATGGGGTTAAATATCAGCAAATGCAAAACGTTGGACATGATTTTATATCGAAGGGTTTGACTATTTTCTTATTTTTAGAGTTGCAGAGCTCGGTTGGAGGCAATTTTTGGAGGTTGGAGGCGATTTTTGGAGGTCTTTTCATATCAATTGAAGGGGTATGTAAAATCTCGAGATTTATTTTTAGTAAAATCAAGCATATTATAAGCTTGGGAGAATGATTAATGAGATCTTGATATATGTGGGGGGCCATGTGATGGTAACAATCTCATTATGATACTTAAGCATAAAGGTAAGAAGGATTGGCGGTCCCCAAGTTAAGTGGATAAAGACATAACAATGAATGGATGGGAATAGATGGGGGAAAAGATCCTAGCAGACCTGCGTAACCTCAGTGTGTAGCCTACACGGGTCATAGGAAAAATCGGCATGTTGGGTGAGGCGGAGGCTTATGTTGCATAGGCTACACAAGCATGCGTAGCAAAGCTGCGTAGGCTACGCATCGAAAATACATAAGCTACGTAAGCCTACATAGCAAAGCTGCCTAGGCTATGCAGCCAATTTGCGTAGTCTACGCAATTTGCCTACGCAACTCATTAATAATTCGGGATGTTCCTTTAAAACTCCAACAGGCAAATCCTTCTCGAGCCAGAATTGGAATCCACAAAACAAAAAACAAAATGAAATGAATGAAGAAATTGTTTTATATGGCAGTAGCTGAAGAAACCATATTAATTAAAGTTCAATCTTTCTTTTTTACAATTTCTACTACGATGACACGAAACTAAAACTCTAATTTTCTGTTGAATAATAGTTCGAGTAAGTCTTGAATGAGCCCCTCGATTGCTCGATGTAAATAAATAAATACAAATTATGTCTTTAAGAGTGTAATGTGTGGATTAAGTGCATAATTACGAGTTTGAATCCTATTCCAAATAGGTAAATGATACTCATGAAGTAGAGGGACAGACTCATTATCTACTGAATTTTGAACCGTTGATGATTATGAACTGGGAAATTATGCTTTTAATCCAGTGAGATTTCTTTCTTGAGATTGGCCGAACCCAGTTGCTTTGATCCAAACCCTATAGTTATCTTAAAAAATCCATTGAATATATATAAATTATTAATTTAGAACGTAGTAACTTAAAAGAACTAAAATCCCGCATCACGTAGTCTACGCAATTTGTCCAAAAGGGAAAGGACAGTCCTTCAACAAACTATGGCAGAAGCATGGGGTAAAAGGGTACTATCAACCACTGTAACACTAAAAGTAAGCTACTAAAGTACCCTATACATGATTGAACTAACTAATCTTCAAATTTTAACCAAATAACAGTACCACCTTATGTTTTCATACCAAAACATAAGCAACCATATAACTAGACTGAAGTGTTCAACCAAACAGACAAATATCAGTTGCTAAGTAGCAACTAGATTATCCATACTTCAGCATGGTTCAAAAAGTAATCAGAAACCAAACGACCCATTTGAAAACATAAACTCATTACAACAATGGTAACATCCTAACGTGGAATTTGGTTGAACCGATCAGAACGTCTAAATAGCTAAACTCGTAGTAACTAAGACAAACAGATAATCGAGATCAAACAAATAACAATTAACCGATATTGACTAAAACTTTAAACAACAAGAATCGATTCGAGCCAGTGTTCTATTGAAACTAAACTAGAACAACTATCCTAATTTAACTAAATCAAAAGCATAGACATAGAATACAAATTAAAACCTAAACCTAATCGCTAAATAAAACAGAAACTACAACTAACATAATTTAACTTAAACAAGAAACTACAATCAAATATATTAAAATAACAAATCAGAAACATATAGGAGAAGATTAGTGTTTTACCTAAGTGCTTAGGCTTCGGACCAGTAGTACAACACAACTAGGCGGCGAATCGACCTCCACACCTCTTTTTCTCGATGACAAATGCCAAAAAATACAAACTCTGGCAAACCAAGTTTAAGTCCAGCACTCTGTCGAAGAGAGAGAGAGACTAAGGGTCTTGTTTATGCTAGACGAAAGGCTCAGCAGCGGCAGTAAGGTGGCGGCGAGGTGGCTGGCGGAAACTCGCCAGATTTTGGAGGGGTTTGAAGGTTTTTGGGCATGGAATCAAGAAGAGGAGAGAAGGCCAATGGTATGATTTTTATGGGGTTTCGAGGTGCTATATGCAGGCTAGGGTTTTTTTGAATTATAGTAGATTTATGGAGATTGGTGGAGATTTGGAGGACACGAGAGGTATAGTTAGAAAGAAGAGGAAAAGGGGAGGAGATGGTGAAATTTTGGGGTTGATTGGGGTTGGCCACCACCGGTGCCGAATTCCGGCGGACGGCGCCGGGTGGCGACACCGACAGCGGGGCTAGCAGAGAGATGAGAGAGTGAGAAGAGGGGAAGAAGAAAGAGAAATAAGGCAAAATGGGGGCAAAATTTGGCCAAACTAGGCTTTAAATACCTAGGGTGGGAGATTAATCAGGGTGGTTGGATCAAGTGATGATGAGTGGCTAAGATTAAATCTTACCTCGTTTATCAAAACAACATCATTTTGGACGTCTCTCAGACCACAAGGTCTGGACCGGGTCTGGGCCGCCAAATTAATCCAATTTTAAGCCAATTTCATTTGTTAAAATGGAAAGCCCAGTACCTTAACCCTCTTAACAAATTAATTAAAGTACAATTCTAATTCTAAAATCTCCAAACACAAACAAATTAATTATTTAAAACTACAATGTAAAAGAAATAAAAAAAAATTAGGCATTTACAAGTAGGGGGTTGGGAAAAGAGAAAGATGTGCAAGATTATGGAGCCTTGGAATTCTAGAGAGAGAAAGGGTCAATCCCTACACTTAATACACTTCAAGGTATAGATGCTAGAGCTAACAAAATATATGGATTCATACGATAGGATTTCACTTGAATATTGGAGAATCACCAAGAGCACCAAAGAAGAGGTTTTTCTAGGATTTGCTTCAAAAGGTAATTTCCTCTACTCCAAACTCATTTATGAGGTATATATGAGCGTATTTATGTTAATCATGATATTGGGAGGCAGTTGAATGTGAGTATTTATCAAACCCTAGTTGGGTATTTATGGTTGGTAGTTGGAAAAATAATGAATAGTAAATTGGGGCATTACATGGAGGATGCGGAGTTGTTTATAAACCCAATAGACTATTAAGTACTACATAACTAGATTGTTAAGCATGAGTGAACAATATGGTAGGAGATATGAATCTCAAGTGCCTATAGTCAAGAGCTAAGGTATAAATAGGTCTTCTAGGCTATCGTTGGGACACTCTTGACTCATGTGAGATATAATTGTATCGATTGAGATTTGTTGAAGACCTTGGATATTTGTGGTGAAGTTTTGGGAGCGTAACAAGGTATGCTGAAACCTACTACTTCATGAAATTTTCCTCCAAAATCGCATATTGTAAAATATTTTGGAACTTCAAATTGTAGATCCTATCTTGTGGGGACGAGCGACTCGGTATTGCACCATTTCTTGCATTTTAAATATTTAAGTTCCATTGACGTGACTTTTTATTGAAAACATAAAGTGTAATATTTTTGAAATATCTTAATATATTATAGTAACACTCGTTGAACTAAAAGATAAATTCTTATTTGTTAATTACTTTAATATAGAAATGAGAAATGATTTGTTCTTTGTTCAAATGGTTGAGTCGGTTATGAATACCATGATTTGATTTAAAAGAGATTTCTTTGAGGCTTTTAACCTATGAATCGATTTTAGAAGAATTAAGTATTTTAGGAATTACTAGTGGAGACCAATAACATTGGTTCAAATCTTGAATTCGTTACCATGGAACTACATGTACTGATGCAAGGACACATTCCAAGGCTAAGCCAAGGTTTGTGGGATAAATCATTTCAATTGTAGGCAAATAATCATTACTAAATAGAATGAGGTTAAGTCGGTATGGTACTACGGGAAGTCGCTCGGACATGTAGGGCCAAATACTTATGGCTAGGTAGATCACTTAGTATTGTTTCTATTATGTCGATATCAGTATAATGCTCTTGTTAAAGGTAAAAAACGCACATAATTTTGGTTGAACTTTAATGCCAAAGGAAGTGACTTTGAAATATGTTTTACACTATTATTTTGTATTCTTGTTTAAATTATAATTTGGTATAAATACTTCGTTGTTATAGCAATACTTTGCATTTCTCTTGACCACTTTTCTTATATTGTCCCACTTATTGGGAATATGATTCATGATTCATACTAGACATATAGAGCTTAGGCCATTTGGCCAATTTTTTTTTTCCAGGTACCGGTCCTAAGCGGTATGAGCCCTATGGATAGGATAACTCTATATTTCCATTTGGTACTTTTGGTGCGGATCCACTCTTATTGTCGTGGAGTACTATTTAATTTATACTTTTGGGTCACCGGGACCTATCTCAGTCGACTATTCTCATTCCGGGTCGTAGAGATTCCTTAGACGGTAGTAGGTTATTCTTTTAGATTGTAAGCTATGGTAACTCATATGGCTTGCATGAATGAACAACTATTTTTATGTCTTTTATTTAATGAAAAGAATTATTTTAAATGGTTAAACTTCATGCATGGATTTTATTATTTAAAATGCTTATGTTTCAAAAGGCTTCCGTATGCACATAAGAATGAATTTATACATGGTTTTGTTCGCCCGGGTCAGGTAGTATACCGAGTGCCGGTCACGTGAATCTTGGATTGTGACAGGGTAAGTGATCCTTACTTGATTTTGGTGTTAGATTAATGATTACCCATAAATTATTACACCTAATTTTAAATTTTTGGGCTTTGGACAATATTTTGGAGAGTGAGAGTTGATTATTTGAGGTTAGAATTGGATGAAACACATAATTTGGACTCGTATCACAATGGGTGTTTGCAATTTGTGTGTTTTATCGAATTTTGGGGTGCAGGGCTAGGGTTGACTTTTTGGGTTGACTTTGTAAAACTGATTCAAGATCTTAGCTTTATTATTTGAAATTATTTCATATAGTTTTATTTATGATATTAAATTATTTTGGTTAGAATTAAGTCGTCCGGAGTTGATTTGCACAGGAAGGGCTTCTTAGAGTATTGATTTGGCTTTGAGGTAATTATCTTACCTAAACTTAGTTGAAGCACTAGTTGCTTGAGTTATTTGTGATAGACATATGCTATGGGTGATGCACATATATGGGGCCGACCCCATGTGCTTAGCACCGAGGTATTATTCATACTCGGGGTAGTGCCTAGGTTGTGATATTCCTTGAATTGATTGCTAAGCTTCATGTTATGATGGTTCTTATTTTTACCCTTGTTATGAGCTATTTGTATCATGTTTGAGGTTACATAGAGGTTAATCTCCTGATTGAAGCTAATCATTACTTCTTTCATAATGTAATTTCCTAATCTGAGTTGTGATAGCACACTTTGCACGTGCATATATCTTAGCATGTCACTTTTACTATTCCAAGAGTATGAAATTTGATGTTCATTAATCATATACATGTATTCTTGTATATCTATTTTTTGTATGATATGGATTGGATTAGTAGCGCATGACCACGTTGTGCGGATTATGATATTGAGCATGTGCCCATGCCAGGTGGATTACAATATTGAGTCTTACCACGCCAGACGGATTATAATATTAAGCATATGACCATGCTGGGAGGATTGTGATAGAGCTCGTGACTACACCGGGCGAATTATGGTATTGAGCATGTGACCATATTGTGCGAATTGTTATTATTAGCGCGTGGGTTATCCTTAAAGTAAGTGATTTGCGCGTACGGATCCGAAATATTGATATATTATTGACACGTGAGTTATCTGTGCGGTGGATATATTATTGGCACATGAGTTGTCTGTGCAACACGTGAATTGTTCGTGCAGCGTGTGGATATGGATCGATCCCCCTTATTTCACCCTATCATGTTCTTTCTTGATGTGTACACATGATTTGAGAAAAGTTGATTAGTAATTTAGTTCGGTTATTAGAATTCTAAAGAAAAGCTGTCCAATAATTGACTTGGTTATTGTATTTCATCTTTACTTGCAATTCTCTTGGTTGTTTACCTGACTTGTTTGCATATCCTCTTTATTTGTTGGATTGTTGCCTAAGCAGAGTATGTTAAGTTATTGTGTGCACCAAGGTGATTTTTCTGTGAGTTATGACATGATCATATTATTGTTCTGTACTTGTTGGTTTTGTAAACTATACAGACGATTAGCGAGTGCAATTAATAATTTTTGCTTCTATTACCTCTCCGAGGTTTGTTATGATAATTGCTGAGTATATGAAGTCGGTTATACTTATACTATACTCTGCACTTAATTGTGCAGATTCAGCTGTTGAACCAAGCCACCAGTAGCTGAGGCTTGCTGCTACGTTATCTTTGGGGAGACGAGGTAAAGTTTCATCTCGTACACAGTCTTTGCGCTTCTTTTCATTTTGTACTACTATCTTTCATTCAGACAGTATTATCACTCTGTATTTCAGACTTCTATTTCTGTTTTAGAGATCATGGCTCTTTATTTACCCGTTATGGAGAATTACTATGTATTGACAGTATTATGTTATATTGATAGCTTTAGACTTGTCTTATAATCGTATGTTATATTCAGCTTGTTTAGAAAGTGTGTTAGAAACTATCACAATCAGTTGATAATTTTGGGTCTTGACAAGTAGCATACTGCACTTCCCCAATTAATGGCAAGAATATGGAGGCCCAGACCAACAACTTTGCACGACCCCACAACCTAAAAGAATTGGGTGAGTAGCCACTTGGTGGGCATGCTATAAGGTTTTAGCCATTATTTGAAATAAAAGAGGAAAATATTCATTCGTTGATGCAAAAATAAAATTTTAATAAAAATAGCGCTAACTAAAATACGAAAGAACTTCAGAAACGATCAGTGGAGTTTGAAGAGAGGTGAACAGGTGGGATATTGCGAGAATTCAGATCTCCGAGGATATGACACTCGATAGGAAGCTGTGGAGGTTGAGCATTAAGGTTGTGGGTTAGGAGGTAGTTGAGCATATTTAGTCTTCCAATGTGAGGTTAGGCTGATCGGATTTAGTCTTAGACTGCTAGTGATCAGGGCTGTGTTTACACTACTCTTCCATTTTCTTAGTATCATGCATTATGTACTGGTCATTGATAATAGGTGAATTTGACTATAATCACGCCTTAAATAATCACATTTTTATGTTGTTTTGATGATATATATGATGACAAAATGCTCTAATTAGTGTTTTTCATGAATTGTAGGTACAAAATGGTTAAGGAAGGCTAAGGAGCAATTTTGGAGTCAAAAGTGAAAGGAAAAGGCCATATTTGCAAAATTACATGGAAGTCACGCCTGAACAGCCCTGAAGAATCAGAAACACTGTTCTACCGCGGTAGAACCGCGATAGGCACCGTAAAGTTGAGGGACTGAAGTGTAAAAACGAGATTTTTAAGACCTAAACCCTATTTAAACTAAAAACTTCGCCCAAAGGAGGCATGTATTCATTATTAGATTATTTTGAGAGGAAAAACCATTGTAGGGATCTTTCCCAACAACTTTCTTCTTTTCTTTTGTTCTTGATGATGAATTCTATTCTAGATTATTTACCCCAAATTATGAGTAGCTAATTCCTTTGTCTAAGGTTTTGATGGAACCTATTGGGGGATGAACTTCTTGTTTATGTTAATGCAAATTTGCCAGTTTAATCTTTATTTATTCAACTATATTCTTGTTGTAGTTAATTGACAGGATCCTCAATTAGCTGTGCCTATTTAGTGTCATTT